>JADRCD010119490.1:0-15911 GCA_019843815.1 Montemys delectorum
AGCTATGAGTTTTCCTCTTAGGACTGCTTTCATTGTGTCCCATAGGTTTGGGTATGTTGTAGCTTCATTTTCATTAAACTCTAGGAAGTCTTTAATTTCTTTCTTCATTTCTTCCTTGACCAAGTTATCATTGAGTAGAGTGTTGTTAAGCTTCCATGTGTATGTGGGCATTCTACTGTTTATGTTGTTATTGAGGAGCAGCCTTAGACCATGGTGATCTGATAGGATACAAGGGATTATTTCAATCTTCTTGTATCTGTGGAGGCCTGATTTGTGACCAATTATATGGTCAATTTTGGAGAAGGTATCATGAGGTGCTGAGAAGAAGGTATATCCTTTTGTTTTAGGATAAAAAGTTCTATAGATATCTGTTAGATCCATCTTTTTCATAACTTCTGTTAGTCTCACTGTGCCCTTGTTTAATTTCTATTTCCATGATCTTTCCATTGCAGAGAGTGGGTGTTGAAATCACCCACTACTATTGTGTGCGTTGTAATGTGTGCTTTGAGCTTTAGTAAAGTTTCTTTTATGAATGTAGATGCCCTTGCATTTGGAGCATAGAGGTTCAGAATTGAGAGTTCATCTTGGTAGATCATACTTTTGATGAATATAAAGTGTCCCTCCTTATCTTTTTTGATCACTTTAGGGTGAAAGTCGATTTTATTCGATATTAGAATGGCTACGCCAGCTTTTTTATTGGGACCATTGGCTTGGAGAATTGTTTTCCAGCCTTTTATTCTGAGGTAGTGTCTGTCTTTGTCACTGAGGTGGGTTTCCTGTATGCAGCAAAATGTTGGGTCCTGTTTACGTACCCAATCTGATAGTCTATGTCTATTTATTGGTGAGTTGAGTCCATTGATGTTAATAGATATTAAGGAAAAGTAATTGTTGCTTCCTGTTACTTTTGTAGTTAGAGCTGGCATTGCGTTCATGTCTCTATCTTCTTTTAGTTTTGTTGGAAGATTACATTTTTGCTTTTTCAGGGATGTAGTTCCCCTCCTTGTGTTGGAGTTTTCCATTTAATATCCTTTGAAGGGCTGGATTTGTGGAAACATATTGTGTGAATTTGGTTTTGTCATGGAATACTTTGGTTTCTCCATATATGGTGATTGAGAGTTTTGCTGGATATAGTAGTCTAGGCTGGCATTTGTGTTCTCTTAGGGTCTACATGACATCTTCCCAGGATCTTCTAGCTTTCATAGTCTCTGGTGAGAAGTCTGGTGTAATTCTGATAGGCCTGCCTTTATATGTTACTTGATCTTTTTCCCTTACTGCTTATAAAATTCTTTCTTTGTTTTGTGCATTTGATGTTTTGACTATTATGTGGCGGGAGGAATTTCTTTTCTGGTCCAGTCTCTTTGGAGTTCTATAGGCTTCTTGTATGTTCATGGGCAACTCTTTCTTTAGGTTAGGGAAGTTTTCTTCTATAATTTTGGCCCTTTAAGTTGGAGGTATTTGCTCTCTTCTATACCTATTATCCTTAGGTTTGGTCTTCTCATTGTGTCCTGGATTTCCTGGATGTTTTGGGTTAGGGTCTTTTTGCATTTTGCATTTTCTTTGATTGTTCTGTCAATGTTGTCCATGTTATCTTCTGCCCCTGAGATTCTCTCTTCTATCTCTTGTATTCTGTTGGTGATACTTGCATCTGTGTTTCCTCACTTTTTACCTAAGATTTCTAACTCCAGGGATGTCTCCTTTTGTGATTTCTTTATTGTTTCTACTTCCATTTTTAGGTCCTGAATGGTTTTACTCAGTTCCTTCACCTGTTTGTTTGTGTTTTCCTGAAATTCCTTAAGGGATTTTTGGGTTTGCTCTTTAAGGGCTTCTATTTGTTTACTTGTGATCTCCTGTAGTTCTTTATGGGATTTTTTTGTTTCCTCTTTAAGGGCTTGTACCTCTTTATCTGTTTTCTCCTGTATTTCTTTAAGGGAGTTATTCATGTCCTTCTTAAGTTCCTCTATCAGCATTGTGAGATGTGTCTTTAGATCCAAATCTTGCTTTTCTGGTGTTTTGGGATATCCAGGGCTTGCTGTGGTGGGAGTACTAGGTTCTGGTGAAGCCAAGCAGTCTTGGTTTCTGTTGGTAGGATTCTTGCGTTTGCCTTTTGCCATCTCTTGATCTCTGGTGTTAGAAGTTCTTGGTGTCTTAGAGCTTGATCTTTCCTTGCTGCCCTGCAACTCCCCTTCCACTCCTGAGGTCTTTGCCTCCCAGCTCGTCTGGCCTGAGTCCTTGGGCTGAAGTCCACCTTGGAGGGAAGCTCTCCCCTGAGTCCTTGGGCTGAAGTCTGTCCTGGAGGGAAGCTCTCCCCTAGCAGGCAGGGGGCAGAGGTGGTCGCTGATCCAGCTCTGTCACTCGGAAGCTGACAGGCTCCTGTCCCTGAAGTCCTTAGGCTCCCCTGCAATTCCTGAGGCCTATGCCTCCCAGCTGGTCCTGACTTAGCAAGACCCCAGAGAGAAAATGGCGATCTCACCTGAGTCCTTGGGCTGAAGTGCACCCTGGAGGGAAGCTCTCACTTGGGTCCTTGGGCTGAAGTCTGCCCTGGAGGGAAGCTCTCCACTAGCAGGAAGGGGGAAGAGGTGGTCGCTGATCCAGCTCTGTCACTCGGAAGCTGACAGGCTCCTGTCCCTACAGTCCTGCGACACCCCTGCACTTCCTGAGGCCTATGACTCTTGGCTGGTCCCACCTGATTCCTCGAATAAAAGCTTTCTTAATGTCAAGAATGAGATGCATATGAAGGTACAAGAAGCACACAAACCATCGCATCATTGCAACAGAAAAGAAAGTCAATTGACATAATAATCAAACACTAAACATACAGAAGAAAGAAAGAATATTAAAAACTTCAAGGGAAGATGTAACATATAAATGCAGACCTACTAGAATTACACCTAACTTCTCCTTGGATACTCTAAAAGTCAGAAGTCCTTGGACAAATGGGTTTCAGATTCTAAGAGACCCCAAATGTCTGCCCAGACTACGATACCCTGACTACCATATCCAGTGAAACAGTAAATCAGTTGGAAAAAATGAAGTATTATATAATAAAATTAAATTTAACAATATCCATATACAAATCCAGCCTTACAGAAGGTACTAGAAAGAAAAATCCAACCTAAAGAGATTATCCCAAGAAATCACTGGAAATAAATAATCTCACACCAGCAATGTCCAAGGAATTAAAACACACACACACTTATAACACAACCACCACCAAAACCAACAAAATAATAGCAATCAACAATCATTTGTTATTGATATATGTCAACATCTGTTTTTCTCCATTCCTTGATAAAAAGATACAGAGTAACAGAACAAATAAAAAAGCAGAATCCATCCTTCTGTGAATCCGAGAAACACATTTCAACATCAAGGATAGACACTACCTTAGATTAGACATTGGAAAAAATGTTCTAAGCTAATGGAGCTAAGAAAAAAGCTGGTGTAGTCATTTTTATATCTAACAAAATAGACTTCAAATTAAAATTAATTAGAAAAGGTGAGAAAGGATACAACAGACCAATAATGCAAAATTCCACTAAGATGACATTTCATTTCTTTCCACCTATTCAAAGACAAGGGTAGTCATGCTTGTAAAAGAAATATTACTTCAGCTTAAATCACATATTGGTTCTCAAACACTGATAGTAGAAGACTTCAATACCCTATTCTCACCACTGGACAGGTTATTGATACAAAAATTAAACAGAAGAATATTGGACTTAGTAAATATTACAAAGCAAATGGACCTAACAGATTTACAGACACTCCATCTAAAAACAAACAAACAAAACACACCTTCTTTGTGCCTTATAAAACATTATCCAAAATCAACTAATTCTGTTAACACAAAGTAAGTCTAACTTGATACAAGATAATAAAAATAATTTTCTAAAACATCTATAGTAGATCAAGTGGATACAAATTTGAAAGGAAGAAGACAAAATTTCACTATTCTCTGAACATACAATAGTATACACAAAGAATCCAGAAATTCTACCAGGGAACTCATTCGGGTGATAAATACCTACAGCACATTGTCTGGATATGAAATCAACTAAAAAATAAATCAGTAGCTCTCCTTTGTAAAAATGGCAAATGGGCTGAGAAAGAAGTCAGGGAAACAACACACTTTAAAATAGCCACAAATAATATAATATATCTGGGTATAATATTAATCAAGAAAGTAGGTCTTATGTGTCAAGAATTACAGATCTCTGAAGGAAGAAATTAAAGAAGGCATCAGTAGATGGAACAATATCCCATGATCATGGATTGGTAGGATCAACAGAGTAAAAATGGCCATCTTACCAAAAATAATCTACAGATTCAATGCAGTTCCAATGACAATTCCAACACAATCTTTACAGAAAGAGCAATTCTCAACCTAATATTGTAAATCAAAAAACTCAGGATAACTAAAACGATCCTGTTTAATAAAAGAACATAGCAAGTATCACCATGCTTGATTTCAAGCTGTATTATGGAATAATAGTAATAAAAACTATACAATATTTGCATAAAAAGATGCAGGTTAGTCAAAGGAATAGAACCAAAGATCCAGAAATAAACAAACACACCTACAGATATTTGATTTTTGACAAAGATGCCATATTGATTTCCATAGTGGCTGTATAAGTTTGTCCTCCCAGCTGCAATGGAAAAGTGTTCCCTTTTCTCCATATCATAGCCAACATGATGTTTTTTCCTGTTCAACTGCAGGTTCCAATTTCAATATTAGAGTTTATCATCCTTTTATTTTATTATATTTTATTTTTCCATGTTTGATTGATGCTTAGAATAATGCTCTTATTTAGTGAGAGACACAAAGGGAATGAATCTGGAAAGTATGAGGAGAACTAGGAGGAGTACAGGGAGAGGAAACTATAACCAAGATATATTGTATAGGAAAGGATTTATTTTCTTTTTTCCCCATCTTTTTCTTTTATTAGATATTTTCTTTATTTACATGTCATATTTCTCAGTTTCCCCTCCAAAAAAAAACAAACAAAAACAAAAACAAAAACAAAAAGAACAAACCCTTGTTCCCTCCCCACTCCCCCGGTTAGCTACCCCGCCCTCTCCTGCTTCCTGGCCCTGGCATTCCCCTACACTGGGGCACAAAACCTTCACAGGGCCAAGGGCCTCTCCTCCCATTGATGACCAACTTGGCCATCCTCTACTATACACACGCTGCCCAAACAATCAGTCCCACCATGTATAGTCCTTGGTTGGTGGTTTAGTCCTTGGGAGCTTTGAGGGTATTAGTTGGTTCATATTGATGTTCGTCCTAAGGGGCTGCAAACCCTTCAGCTTCTTCTGTCCTTTGTCTAGCTCCTTTATTTGAGGACCCTGTACTCAGTTCAATGGATGGCTTTGAGCCTCTACTTCTGTATTAGTTGGGTACTATCAGAGCCTCTCAGGAGACAGCTATATCAGGCTAGATTGTCCTTCCTTCAGTCTCTGTTCCATAGTTAGTCTCTGAAACTCCTTCCATGAATATTTTGTTCCCCTACTTAAGAAGGAATGAAGTGTCCACATTTTGGTCTTCCTTCTTCTTTAGTTCTTGTGGTTTGTGGATTGTACTTCATGTATCCCAAACTTCTGGGCTAATAACCACTTATCAGAGAGTGACATACTATGTGTGTTCTTTTGTGATTAAGTTACCTCAGTCAGGATGATATTCTCCAGATCCATCCATTTCCATAAGAATTTCATAAATTCATTATTTTTAATAGCTGAGTAGTACTCCAATGTGTATGTGTACCACAATTTCTGTATCCATTCCTCTATCAATAAAAGGTAATATATTTGACTTAATGTATATGAATAATGTAATGAAGTTATTTTGAAAAATCATGCAAAAGTAGATATTGACATACAGAAAATACTTGCAAAGTCTATATCTTATGTAGACCTTGATCATCAAATATAAGTTGTTAAAAATGAAACTATAAGCTAGAAAAGATGTTTTAAAATTTGCTTCATTCTACATTATAAACATAGTTGACTTGACATCAACTATATACTTCATAAAAATGTTAATTTTATTATATTAAATAAGAAAGGGAGAGAGAATGAGACTGGAAAATGGGAGGTAGAGTTATCAGAGATAGGTGGGGGAAAACAGTAGAAAGGGGAATGATAGATTGATAGTAGATACATAGATAGGTTGATAGATGAATAGATAGATGGAAGGATAAATGGATGGATGAATGGATGGATGGATGGATTGATGGATACATGGATGCAGAGAGAGACATAAATAGGGACAGAGAAATATAGACACAGATAGACACATTCAGAGTAACAATGAGAGCTAGAGTGAGAGAGAGTCACAGACAGAGACAGAAACAAAATAACTTTGTGTGTCTGAGTGATATACATTCTGTTCTTTAAAATGAAGACCTTTCTACTTTGAAATTTGTGCTTCCTTGAATTCATGCTATAAAAATAGTTTTAAATTAATTGTAAACTAAATTTATTTCAATTTTTGAAATAATGTTAAATACATTTTCATGCCTAGACTGTGGGTCAGGAAAACGGGATTTATAGCTTATAATGAACTATAAAAGAGAACTTCTCACCACTCTACTCTGATCTTTTATAATTTCTGACTTTTTAGAGAAACTGGGATGTTTGGGTGAATACATGATTGCCAGTGAACAAAACACCTCACTTTTGGACTAGTAATATTTTGACTAAAAATATACAACCAAATGCAAATACAGCTTCCACATTGTCCAGAAATTCTTTTATTCGTTACCTTATTTCTTCTGCATGGTCTTTGAAAGCTTCTAAAGCCCTTTATTATGTTTGTTATTATTATTATTATTATTATTATTATTATCATCATCATCATCATCATCATCATCATCATCATCATCAACATCATCATCATCATCATCAAGAGCAGCAGTAGTAGTAGTATTTAGTCTTTTTTTACAGTCCAGTCTTTATCCCCCTCCCAGTCAGCCCTCTGAATGTTCCTCATCTCATTCTTCCTTCTCCATCTCCACGAGGAAGGCCCCACATCTCCCATCCTCATCCCATCAGACCTCCCCACTCCCTGGGGCCTCAAGTCTCTTTTTAATGAGAATATTTTATGCTAGTCATTCTTCACATTCAGTTTTTATTAAAAAGTTAAAGTTTTTGCAGTTAATTAGAAATATTGCTGTTAAAATGACATTCAGTATTTTGGGGACATTTATGGAACAGTTAGCAGAAGGATTGCTGGCCCTGAAGAGGATAGGAACTCTATAGAAAGAGCAACAGTATCAACTCTTAGATCCTTGGGGCTCTCAGAAACTGAACCACCAACCAAAGAGCATGCATGGACTGGACATAAGCCTCCCAGTACATATGTAGCAGGTATGCACCTTGGTCTTTATATGGGTCCCAAACAACTGGAGAAAGATCTATCCCAAAAGCTGTTGCCTGTATGTAGAATATGTTTTTCTAACTGTGCTGTCTTGTCTGGTCTTAGTGGGAGAGGATAGGCCTAGCCTTGCAGAGACTTGATGTGCTAGGGTTAGGGGAAACCCAGTGGGACTCTCATCATTTTTGAAGAGAAGAGGAGGAAGGATGAGAGGAAGATTCTGGGAGGGATGACTGGGAGGCAGTTGGTAAGCAGGATGTAAAGTGGATTTTAAAAATGGCTATACCAGTTTTCTTCTTAGGTCCAGTTGCTTGAAATATATTTTTCCAAACTTTTACTTTGAAATGATATCTATTTTTTTATGTTAGAATGTATTTAGACAACATTCTTACAATTTATCAAACACAGAGAATTTGAACTTCAGTATATATAAAACTTTCACTTCTATAGGCTTATATCTTTGAAACAGGAAGGTATTCTTCATGCAAGAACATGAAAACTACAAAACCCTACCCAGGTATAAATCCTTTGATTTACAATGGTGTCTAATTGGTAAGATATACTAGCCCAAAGGTAGCAGAAAGTTTGTGACAGTAGCCAACCAAATTCTGGTTGATTTAAGGCTTATTATAACAAATGGAACTCATATCTGATGCTTCTTCAATTACTTAGAACCCATGACTAGAAGGCACAGGCACCTAACAGAAACCAAATATTATTGTTTTTTTAAAAAGAATGTAGATTAAAGTCCCTAATGATATTATACTATGCTCATAGTTTAAAGTGTTACTTAGCCATGACTTAAGAAGCTTTTCCAGCATCAGATGAGAACAAACACAGAGACCTAATAGCTAGGTATTATGTGTAAACCGAGAGCCCTTTAATATTCAACCCCCAAAAGACTTCTGTATCAAACACCTTCCTTAAGGACTCAAGGAAAACTGAGAGAGCAAAGGCAGAAAGAGTGTAAGAGGCAGAAGAAATGGAGGAGTTCACTGACATATATGAACTCATAGAGACTGAGGAGACATGAACAAGGAGCTGATTAGATTTACACCAGTTGAGGTCCTAGAAGTGAAAGGAGAATGGACACATGTCATCATCTCAAACTGAGATTGTTTGAATATGCTTGACTAATGGAGTGGCACTATATGGAGTTGTAGCCTTGTTGGTGTATGTATGGCCTTGTAGGAAGAAGTGTGTCATTGTGGACATGGGCATTAAGACCCTCATTCTAGCTCCCTGGAAGCCAGATCCTGTTTCCTTCAGAACAAGATGTAGAACACTCAGCTCTTCCTATACCATGCCTGCCTGCACAAAGTCAAGCTCCTGCTTTGATGATAATGGACAGAATCTTTGAACCTATAAACCTGCCCTAATTAAATGTTGTCTTTTATAAAAGTTGCCTGTTCACATCAGTAAAACCCTAAGTAAGACATGATCCCAGACTCTATCTCCAATTGTAAGGACTTGTAAAGAAAAAATGTTCCCTTCAAGGAAGTCCCACGGGGACATCAAACTAATCTTAAGTGTAGACTGCATGCCTAGCAGAAGATGGCCAACAGAAAAGGAACTCAAGGGCCTCTTTAGAGATTCTTTGACTCATAGTGTTGTATGATGGCTTTACTTTTCTTTGCTTTTAACTTTTTATTCTCTCTCCTCCCTACTCTATTATGACACTCAGTTTTGTATTTTTATGGGATTCCTGAGCATGAGAAAAAGTGGGTCTATTCATCTTTATTTTTTTCTTGTGCATTTCCTTGGGCTCTTTTCCTCCTGTTTTATACAATTCAGATATTGTTAATTTTTGTTATTAATGTTTTTTCATCCCTTAGAAGCATATTTGTTTTCTATGAGAAACACAAAGGGTATGAGACTGAAGGGACAGGGAGTTGGGAAATAACTGAAGGTGTTAGGCAGAGGGAAAAACCATAATCACAGTATAATATATGACAAAAATATATTTTCCATAAAAGTAAAAAAAAGTATATTCTTAAACTTTTAATAGAAGAAACTCTAATATTTGCCCTTTAGTACTTTGGTTATATTTTCATTTAATTTCTGCTATCTGACTATATGTACGTTTATATTCAAAACTGAAGCATTACCCACTCAAAAGTTCATTTATATCACCGTGGTAAATTGTATATTCTGAACATATAAAGATGCCGGTAGTACCTAAAGAACATAAAGTACTCAAAACACACACACACACACAAAAACATACTCTAAATAACAAAAGGTCAATCGTTTCATTGTTCTTCTAAAAGGACACACTCAACTTGGCACATTTGTGTTAAATTCTCAAAGCCAGGGCTCTCTGTTCTTGCTTTGAATGACATTTGCCAAGTCATAAATAAAATCAGTACCATAAAGAACAGAACAAACAACATGACATCATTAACCTAGAACTTGGCTTATGTTCAAAAGGCTACAAACCTGGGTTTCTTTGTCAGGAGTTGCTCACTGTGTACTGAAGGCTCAGGATTTTTTGCAAAATGAACACTAATATTATGCTTATAAGTAATCATTTGTGGAAATATTAAGTATTCTATTTATTTATTTATTTATTTATTTATTTAATGTGTATGAGCACACCATTGTTCTCTTCAGACACACCAGAAGAGGGAATCAAATCCAGTTAAAGATGGTTGTGAGCCACCATGTGGTTGCTGGGAATTGAACTCAGGACCTCTGGAAGAGCAGTCAGTGCTCTTAACCACTGAGTCATCTCTGCAGCCCCCCTTAAATCTTAATTTTTATTTAACATATTTATAACAGGGAAGTAAATAAAACTACTCAATAAAATATTATTACTAATAAATCAATTATTCTAATGTTGATGTTGTGACACTTTTTAGTATTTAATTTCATAATACCCTTTAAAATTTTGATGAATTTTAAAAAGCTGTGTTCTGTGCTCTCACATATGCATGCACACATGCACATGCTCCCTTTCTTCCTTGCTTTCAAGTCTATTTCCAGTATCTTTCTCTGTCTCTGTCTGCCTCCTTGTCTCCCTCTCCTCTCTCTGTGCCTCTTTCTTCCCCTACCCTTCCCTCCAACAAATGCATGCACACACACACACACACTCAAATACAAATTAAGAACACAAAATAGATTGAAGTATATCAATATCAACATGAGTACACAACTGATAATGTAGAGATATATAAAAAATTAAAAATCCTGACATAAGAAGTAATTAATATTGTATTGTTAACATCGCCTTTTATAAACAGATGTTTCATTTCAAGAGTAGTTGTCTTAGTATCTCATTGCTGTGAAGAAGTTCTGTAACCAGTTTAATTTTAATAAAGAAAAACACGTAATAGAGGGTTTCTTTACAATTCAAGATGCTTAGTCATTTTCATCATGGTGGGCAGCATTGCATGGATCATGGTAGAACTTACAGTGTTCGATTGATCAATATCTGAGAACTTCACATCCTTCTCAAGGAACAGACAGAAAGACAGATAATGGGCCTTGTGTGGGATTTCTGAATCCTCAAAGCCCATCCCCAGCAGTACACTTTCTTCAAGAATGTCAAATACTACACTAACTAGGCCACACCTCCTAATCCTAATCCTTTCAAATTGTGCAGTAACTCCCTGGTGGCTAAGCATTAAAAGATATGATCCTACTTGGGCCATTTTTATTCAAACCACCACAGTAGTCTTATATGCATTACATAATTTGAGAAAATGAAATAATAAAAATTTGATGTACTGGCATGCTTCTTAGAGGATTAAAGATGGACAGACATCAGTAAAAATGTGATGAAAGGAACAAAATATTTTATATTCACTTTTGCTTGCACCTGCTGGCCATTTTTGATTGTTCTAACTTATCTGTCTTAAAGAAATGGTTATTAAAAAAACAAAAAAGATATGGTTATGGCTTGTTCATATAAAATAGAAAATTATTTCTAGTGAGCTAGTTTGCATATTCAATAAACTATACATATATTATACATAGATATAGATATAGTGTGATAGAGTACTCAGCCAAAATAATTCCTCAATATTTAAGCCTGAAGCTAAAGAATGGGAAAACATTTAGACTTACTTAAAATGAGTATAAACATGGAGTGGAGTCTGGTGACTTCTGTCTACAGTTCTACATGTGGGAGTCAGTGTTGGAAGGTGAATAGTTCTATTAGAACCTGAACTTAGTTAGGGTTTACTATTGTAAACAGACATCTAGACCAAGGCAACTCTTGTAAGGACAGCATTTAACTGTGGCTAGCTTACTGGTTCAGAACAGTCCATTATCAACAAGGTGGGAGCATGACAATGTTCAGCAGGCATGGAACAAGAGCAGAGAATTCTACCTTTTTATCTGAAGGTTGCTATGGGGAAGACTGGCTACTTAGGCAGTTAGGAGGTAGGTCTACAAGTGCAGCTCCACAATGACATTCTTCCTCTAACAAGGCTACACCTACTCCAACAAGGCTGTACCTTTTAATAGGGCCACCCCTCGGGACAAGCGTATCAACACCACCACAGACCTCTGCAAAGAAAGGGATGAATTTTTATTATGACTAACAGGCTCTTTCTATTGTTTCATTCACTCTCTATAGTATAGGTAGGTTTATTTAAAAGGAAAGCAAACTGTAAAGATGGAATTATTTAAAGAACAAAATTAGCTACAAATGTCAGTTATAGAAATAGTATAATTTGCATCTTCTTTACATATAGTGTCAGTGAGAAAAACGAAATAGAGACAAGCACAGAAAAACCTTGCCCGCACTGAGAAGAGGAGTGTAGAGTGTCATGTCTTATTCAATATAGAATGATAACACACCATAGTATGCTCATTATGCATCATGAAGCTAGGGAGTGCAAATCTCTTTGATAATATGAACACATGGGTAAATATGTAAACACAGAATAAAGAAATTGAATTCTGTAGCAGTACCCAATTAATCCTGCTCCATGCTACCAATCCCAGTGTTCTGGGTCCCCGACACAAACACACATACACACACACATACACACACACACACACACACACACACACACACACAAACACACAAACACACACAAACACTTATTTTTTAATATGCCTTTGACAGCTCAATGTCTTGGCTTCTTTCTAATCTCCACATGCCTGTTGTACCCTCCTCTGGTATTTCTGAGTTATTACTTACTAAGATTTTTTTATTCCATCTTTGCTGCTTTAGACCCAGACCTGCAGCCCATGTGGCTGCATTCTCCAGCACCTACATGACTTTTATACCCTCTGCCCTCTTTAATGTCTTTCCTCCCTGGCATGGTGACTGTTCATCTTCCTTCTCTTCCTCAGTCCCTTGTCCAAAAATCCTAAAGTCCCACAAGTCCCACCTCTGTCTGTCTCCCCGTTCAGCCATTGGTTGCTGGAAACTTAATTTACCAATCAAAACCAACTGGGGGCAGGGTCCCTCACAATCTTACATGGGGGTGTAGAGATTCTCATCCAGAGAATTTGGTATTAGGGACCAAACTAACACAATACAAGCAGCATTAGGCCAAACACAAAGCAGAATTCTCCTGGAAGTGGAGTTATAGGCAATATGAACTCCTGGATTTAAGTGTACAGAATTGAACTTGAGTCATCTGCAAGAGCAATACGTACTCCTGAGAGCTGAACAATCTCTTTATCCCACAACTTTAGTTTTAGATTTTCTCTTCCCTATATATATTCAAGCTTCCATATGTTTTGAGTTCAATTATACTTGCAGAGAAAACAGACAAGTATATTATATTATACATGATTACTATTACTTGAACATTGTAGAAACAAATAGAAAGAAACCAGTTTGCTAATATATAATTACTGGCTTTAGCCTTGATCTTTTGTGCTAGAGATAATTCATCTATAAATTGGCCTTAGTTAAGCCAGAAGTTTGAAGCATAGACAACGTAGACAAATGTCAACAAGCAGTCAGAAGGATATCTGAAAGTACACAGCAATACCTTACTCCAACTGTCAAGAGAGATGTAAAATAGTTTTTTTACAGCTTTGTATGGGCTTTTGTTTCTACTGTTACAATGTGAATACCTGAAAAATGAAAAGAAGACAATATGTACTGACTATTGAGAAATCTGAAAAGAATAAATGCTTCAGGATTGTAACTACATCAGGATAAAAGCCTAGACTGTTTAGTGCCCATAACCACAAACACTGTGCATTTCCTCAGAAAACTATTTGGACAAGTAGTTGTGCTGTGTCAAAAGGATGCAAATAACATGAGAGGGAAAGAACACATTACCATTCCATTTAATTTCTTGATAAATGAATTATTCAATATGAATCACTCTTCTAAATGTGCTTTTTTAAAACCTGATTCACTTCAAAGTTTAGTCTGATTTATTGAATAATTTTTAACATTAAAACAAAAGTTCCATGTTTGCAGAACTTAGATCTCCACTGATACTCTCTAATAATGATGTATATGTTGTTCATTTTCAGTGTCTTCTCATATCTTAGTGAAAAAATTAATGTTTAACTTCCTTAGAGAATTATTGAGAAATTTTATATAACCTAGAGAGCTGCCTTGAGTTGCATTGTCTATTAAAGTTCTTTAAGGAGGTATATATATATATATATATATATATATATATATATATATATATACCATAAATCTGGATTTGTCAGCCATTTTTCAGTATCTGCTGGAATCCTAAATAAACAGGCAAAGAGTAAAAGCTTTTTTCTTTCATGTCCTTGTATAAGATTCAAACAAAAAAATGTGGTCAAACTTTAGTGCTCTTCCCAGGTCAAGACCCAGGTTAAAATTATTTCTCTCCCTACTTCCAAAGTCCAGACAAGACTTGGATCCACACACATCAAATTAAGGAAAAAGTATCTGATAGGTGTGTCCTCTGTTTCTGTATTGTACATCATTCCAGGTGTAGTCAAACTGATAATCAAAATTAGCCATCATAAGTCCACTCCTTGTAACCTTGACACATAATAATATCTCTTTGTGTCATGGTTAATTTTCAAATGAAAACAAGATTATAACAACACCAAAGTATAATATAACTATAACATGTACAATTGCAAATGCATCATATATTTCACTAGGTCATAATTCCATACAACATGGCATAACTATTGTACAACCACAATCACAAGACATGGTAACACGAAGAGAGACCCTAAGGGATATGCTGCACTCCAGATATAATCTTTTTTACCTTGATTGTGGAGAAGCAATCTAATTTCCCCACAGTAATTTGGATCAATCACACTTGCTAACAGTTATTCTTTTCTAGCACATTTGTTTAACATTAGAAGCTCAAAGTGACTAGGGGAAACTGATTCAAAGTGTGTACTTCCTTTTGGAGAACCCTGACTCAACACTGGACATGTGAGTCTTGCTTCATCCAAATCTCTATTAATTGCTTGACCTCCATAAGTCATTACTTTAACTGGAGGGCCACAATATTTCTTGGGATATCTCAGAATCATTGTCAGTTCAGAACCAACATCCAAAAGACTCCAGAAATACTGATTGTTTCCTTTTCCCTAGTATACAGATATCCTCATAGAGGGCCATAGGACCCTTTAGAGAAAGACAGAAAACAGTTTAATAGTAAAACTTTTTAGATATTTTACCAGACCCCAACACAAAGAAACTTGACAGCCCCTTAATTCAAGGGGTTCTGGGTCTGAAAGATGGTTTAAACCTTGAAATTGAGCCACAATCCAATTCAACCTTTCTTTCATTTGTTTGATAAGTTTTGGTTATATAGACAAAAAAAAAACAAAAAACAGTAGGCTTCTTACCTATTTCATTCCTAGAAACACCATGACTCATTAGCTAGTACCTAAGGCCCATAGGAGTCACAGCACCATAAAATTTACTTTGCCTGTCATGACAATTATAGATTAGGTCATTATGAACATTACTTTGTCTATTCTGGCCATTACAATAATTACAATCACCTTCCTTGGACTATTCAGTGCTTCCACATGGCCCCTGCTACAGGGGCCAATAAAACTTATTGCATTTAATTCATCCAACTGAGCAGCAGCATCTCCAACCCTAAGATCTGACACAAGGAAAAGAACAACAACAAAACTCTTCAAATGTGCTACTGCTTTTTCCATCATTTTGTGTCTTACAGAATTAGTGAAGAGCTGACGAACATGTTTTCTAGGCCTTCCCATTGTGGTAGACTAGATTTTATACTCTGTATTCACTCTAGCATTACAATTTCCTTGAGCCTTAAAATCTTTTCAACAATACTAAGTCAAGGGTGGGTATATATATATATCCCCACATATATATTTACAAATAGAGAGAGATAAAGAAAATAATCTTCCCTCGGCCTAATCAGGTGATTGTCAATCCCCTCCCACCTCAGGAGCTCTTCCCATTGTGGTGGACTGTGTTTTATACTCTGTACCCACTCTAGCAATACAATTTCAGAGTGTCAATCAGTCCAAACTGAAGGAAAGAGTAGGGGAAGATTTTGACGAGAAAGAAAAGATACATACATATGTGTTTTTGTGTGTGTGTGTGTGTGTGTGTGTGTGTGTGTGT
>JADRCD010119495.1:0-10993 GCA_019843815.1 Montemys delectorum
TTTGTTTGTTTGTTTGTTTGTTTGTTTTGGAGGGGAACCTGGGAAAGGGAAAATGTACATGTAAATAAAGAAAATACCTAATTTAAAAAAAAATTTAAGTTTGAATGCTTTAAAAAAATGGCTGCCTTTCAAAGTCATTTACGATTAGATCTCAATGAACACAATGGTATAGCATTTTTCAAGAAAATGGACCATATAAATATGTCACTACTTTTCTGGTAATACATATGCATCAAACAGCTACACAGCAAAGCTGAACCAGATGTGGTACACATCAATAATTCTAGAACCGAGAGGCTGAGGCAGGGGCATATAGTGAATTCAAGAGTAACCTGAGCTACAGAGAAAGACCCTTTATCAAAACAAATCCAAAATGTGCCATGAGTTCCTTGCCTTCACAGAAAGATCCTGTCTCAAAGGGGAAAAAGAAAAGAAAAGAAAAGAAAAGAAGAGAAAAGAAGAGAAAAGAAGAGAAAAGAAGAGAAAAGAAGAGAAAAGAGGAGAAGGAAGAGGAGGAGGAAAAGGAGGAAGAGGAGGAAGATAGAGTGATAGAGGGAGACAGAGACAGTAGAGAGAGAGAAGACCTTGTTTGGGTCTAGTAATAGCAGAATAGCTTATGTCAAACTAGCCTCCTTGATTATTACAATGATAAACCCTAGATACAGTTTATACGATTCTTGAGGATATTACAGAGAGCCTGATATTAGCCAGAAATGAAAGAAGGCTCGGGTCCTGAAAGAAGGCATCCTTCTGGTGACATCCAGTTACTTGATGTTTCTTTGAAAATACTCAGCAGCTCAGCTGGGTGCAAGAGAATCATTCAGCAGAAAGCGAGGGTTCTGATGACTTGGGAAGTCTCGAATCTAGCTTCATGGGCTTGCAGAGTAGCTAGGAGCTATTATATTTTCTCTAATTTATCCTCCTCTTCTACTGCCCTTCCTGCATTCTGCTACCTTCTTCTTGATGGTCCCTTTCCTCCCACTAATTCTCCCTTCTGCTCTTTTGTCACATGTATGTTGAATGTATGTTGCATGTATGCCGCATGTATGTCACATGCATGTCACATGCATGCCATTGCACTTTCTTGACCCTCTATCCCTTTTTAGAGTTCTTCCTCCCACCCATGGTTCTTTTATAGTTACACACACACACACACACACACACACATATGCAAGCATGTATGCACAGGCACATGTACACACACATGCATGTTTAAATTTAAAATAGATTCTTCATATGAGAAAACATGGTGTTTATCTTTATGAGGCTGGTTTCTGTTGTTTAACACAGTGGTTTCCAATTTTACCCATTTTTCTGCAAATGTTGTGACTTCATTTCTTTATGCATTCATCCACTGATGGACAGCTAGTGGATCTGTGCCCTAGCTGTTATGGATAATGTAGTAAGAAACATGGATGTGCAAGTGTCTCTGTGCTGTGTTGACTGGGAGTCCCTTGAGAGTGTATCTGAGAGGATGTAGCTGGAGCATACGGTAATTGGGTTTTCGCTTTTTGAAAATGCTTCCCACTGGTTCCTGCAGTAGCTCCACTTTGTTGTCTAGTGATTAATCAGTTCTACCACATGACTATTGCCTTTCAGCATTTCCCAAATATTGCTTTTTGCATCCTATCTACGCACACCTTTCTAGGTTGTACTGTTGCTCTCCTGGTAAAGACTTATGCCACATAGATCTCATGGCTTTCTAGAGATAAAACTTTCACATTTTCAAATGTTATAATCCAGTTTCAAATGTGTTTTTCGCACAATATTGTATATTGCATGAACACTTGAAACTCGGTAAGTGTAGAGCCTTTCACAACAGTCACAACAACAAAAAGCTCCTTCTTCGAATGTCATTGGCAAGACGATGCTGCAGGTGTCCACTGGCTGCAGTCTGCAGGAATCCCTCTATTCCCTGCTCGGGTCCCAGGGATCTCCCTACTGCTTCTCTTGCCCTCTCTTTATGAACTGGGAGGGAAGCTTTGAACTTAGGAACAGAAAAGTGGCACATAGTTTAAAAATGTGGTTTTCTGTATAATGGAAAAAGATCAGACATATACTTTAAAAATGGAGAGCCTTTTGTTTTTGGTGACTATTTTAATCCAAGTTAGTCAACCAGAGGAGAAAACATGGATTGGTGGCCTTAAGTGTCTTAGGAGTGACAGGTCATAGCCCTGCTGTCCCTCTTACTGTCCACAAAGAGGTTCACATCCACACCCACTGCAACTCCATGAAGAGGAGGAAGAAGTAGAGGATACACACACATGCATGCATATATACATGCACACATATACACACATGCATGTATGCATGCATGCAACATGCACACACACATGTACACACACACACACACACACACACACACACACACACACACACTGAAGGGGAATAGGCAAACATCTACTTTAGGTATTGATTTCCCTTAGGCAGTGGATGAACTCAGAATTCCCCTCAGGGCAGTTTGAATTTTCCGTTAGCTTTTCACATGAACAGAACAGAAGTCTAAGAAGCATGTACATTTATCTTGTAGCACTAGTGTGTAAGAAAAGCATTTAAATAGACATAGAGGAAGAGCCAGTCTTGTGATTGTGGCCATGAGCTGGAATTTAGAGTCTCCCACGTGTCAGTGAGCACAAGATAGGAGGAATTTGCTGAGCAGCAAATGAATTTTTAGCCTTTGAGTATCACCGAGAATGTAGGACAGCTGTTACATTACACAAAAAGTAACAAGTCCAACAAAATATTCTTGCCCTCACAGCATACCTCCCAAATTCATTGTCTATCATCTCTCTGGTACCCTGGGTCCTACACTAATATATCTTCGAGCCTCAGTGCTTGTGGGGTGGAATCCAGCCACAGGAACTCTCTCTAAGCACTGGTAGACTATGACAGGGTAAGTCTATCATTGGCTAGCCATGGACGGCTGGTAAACAGAACTGACAGCTAATGAGCTCTGGCTTCCAACTCTGCCACTCTGGATAAATAATCCATTACATAATCCACTCACGCCTTGTTGCACTGGAGGCCATGTAGGGGTGGGAAACAACCCTTTGCCTCCAGTCTCCAGCTTCAAGTGCTACTACTCAAATTTTTTCAAAAGTGAACTGATAGGCAGGAGGTGAGAAAGTCTTTCATGATCTCCCTCCCATTTTGAGGCTAAACCATCTCCCACCTCCACAAAGACAACTAACAAATATTGCCAACTGCTGCCGCCCCTTTAATCCCAAGAGGACCGAACTCTAGGAATAAACCCGCCCAAGACCTCCCATTATTCCATGCCCAAGAAATAAATGTGTAAGGCCAACATTTCTGGTTGTGAACATTACGAGTCAAAACAAGAAAGCCTCATCGTGGGTCAGCTAGGTAGGATCTATCAGCAGCTCTGCCACAGTTGGAACTCTCCAGGCTGGTCCTGGGGGTGGGGGACTAGGTACTCACAGTGTTCTGTCTTGGAGCTTTCCCTGTAACTTGGAGTCTGAGGAAGAAAGAGCAGTTGCAGATGACTTAGCTGAAGTCTCTCTACTCAGAAGATAACTCCTCATGTGCATGGATCACACAGCTCCCTTCTCTCCACTGACTTCTGCCTAAGCCTGATATCAGCTCTTGCAAGCTGTACAGTGCGGTAGCTTAGTGCACTCAGACCCTGAGGTGCTCAAGCCCCACATTTAATATGTCCATCCTCTGCAATGCAGACTAAAATCATCAGAAGCATCCAACACCAGAAATGAGAGTTTCTCCTTAAAGAAAGTAAGACAAGTTTTCTTAGTGGAATGCTTGCTGGCTAGAAATGACTCTCAACATTTGCACTGACTGCTTTCTCCTGTGGCCCTACATCCACAGAGGGAATGAATGCAATCAACATCTGTACCTACAATACCACCAATGGCTTTCTTTTCTTTGCTTCTGACATTTACAAGAAAGATACTTATGTTTGACCCAGTTTTAAAATTTGTGAAGAGTATTGATTTAATAATTCAAGTTCTAAAACAATGGCAATTGTGGAAACTAATGAATAGTTAAGATTGTGTGAGTTTGTAAATGGTTCTTCAAAAAAGCTTACCAAGCTGCTTTGAATGGACGCATTGTCTATATCTCTAAAAAGCTTGGTGCAGTTTTGCAGTTTAAGAGGAATGTTTTACTCTTCCTTTTGCAGCATGCTCAGATATTCTTATTTTTAAATAAAGTGGTATCCAATAGTTTTTCCACCCAAACTCTTAGTATAAGCTAAAGTTGTTTGAAAATTTTTCTTTCATGGAAGAAAAAGAAGCCATGTTTTAGTAGTTACCAGCTTTGCCATAACCATACTTCTGCCAGGCCCTCTGCAGCATGCCTAGAGTCTGGGCTACTGGCAGTGGTAGCTCCTAGTAAAGACAAGCCTATTCCAAAAGAATAAGTTACACCATCTAGGTAAACAACAATAAAGCGATCTGTCCTGTGGACACAAAAGAGGAGAACATGGAGTTTCTGTAATCACTTTCCCATCCATAAGACCCACGGTCAGTAGTTTAATTTGGTAAATGTTTTCCCAGCGTTTCCTCCTAAACATATGTAAAATCACAAGGGTGTTGTGCACAACACATCATTTTGAGTTATAGATCTGTGTCTTCCCTCAGTCATAACGGTTCTAGTTTTTTTTTTTATATCCACGTGGATACACATTCTTCACATTGTTTTAAATTTAGCAAAGTCCTAATTACTATTGTTTACATTCAGAGCCTGGAGTGTCCTGGCACATGTGTATAAACCCAAAATTCTGGAAGCTGAGGCAGGAGGATTATGAGTTTGAGATCAGCATGGATTATATAGTAAGTTCAAGCCCAATCTGAATGACTGAGAGAGACCCTGTGCCAGAAATATTTTTTGATTCAGGGTTGAAATTTGTGTCCTTTCAGAAGAATACCTGATGGTAAAGTGATGAGTAGTCTCTTTTTATGCATTTGTTTCACCTTTCACATTGGTCTGTCAGTTGGAAATGAACTACATATAAACAGTCCTGTGCTGTGTAACATTGTTTCAGGCAGTGATGGGAAGCAGATACAGGAAGCTCCCATAAAACTATATTACTCAGTGATGTCATGGGCATAGTGGTTTAGTAACACAGACCGGAGCACTCACCCAGTAGTGACACTGCTGAATGCTGGATGTCATCAAGCAATGTAGTTTGAATCAGTGGGAAAAGTTCATTTTAATCCATTTAGGTATCCAGTTGACTCAGGGCAACTTATTGAAGGGGCATCTTCCGTTGCTGGTACCCTTAGCTGATGATATGCTTAGGTCTTTCTCTGAACTCTGCCAGCCTATTGCTACACTTTCATATTGCTCCTGCATCATGTTGGTTTAATAGTGTAGCTTTTAAAGATGTCTTGAGTTCCATGATTCATTTGTTTTGCTGTCCTCACAATTTACAACTGTAGGTAAAATTTAGAATATATTTGTCAAGTTTTACACACACACATACACACACACACACACACACACACACACACACATCCTAGTGGTGAAAACTGGAATCATTTCAATAGTACTAGTTTATAAGTATTAAAAAAATATTATGGGTAAATACTGAAATGAATAAATGATTGAAAAAAATAGATGAGAGAAAGTAAACACATCTCTCATATACCAGACTTTTAAATTGTTTTTTGTAGATCTTTAGCTTTTAAGGAAGCTATATATGGTGGTTTGAATAAAAATGGCCCCATATACTCAGAGAGTGGCACTATTAGGGGGTGTGGCCTTCTTGGAGGAAGTGTGTCACTGGGGGTAGACTTTGAGGTTTCAGAAGCTCAAGCCAGGCCCAATGTCATTCTCTCTCTTCCTGCTGCCTGCTGATCTGCATGTAGAACTCTTGGCTACTTCTCTGCAACCATGCTTGCCTGCATGCTATCATGTTTCCTGTCATGATGATAATGGGCTGAGCCTCTGAAATGTAGGCAGTCCCAGTTAAATGTTTGTCTTTATAAGAGTTGCTATGGTCATGGTGTCTCTTTAGAGCAATAAACCTTTATGCACTGTGGGTTGTGCATAGTACCTTTCCAAAGAACACAACTGCATTTCCAGCACTGTGGAGGCTGTAGAACTCAGCGCCTGGGGAGGTGACTCAGCATTAAGAACACCTTCCGAAGACCCAAGTGTAGTCCTCCACACCCACATGGCTGCTCACAACTATCTATAACTCTAGTTCCAGAGGATCCACAGGTACCAGGCACACACAGTGCCCTTACATACATACTGACAAAATGATCATATACATAAAATCAAGCTTTTAATTTTTTCTATAACTTAAAATGTATAGTATTTTTAATATAGTAACCCTAAGTATAAATATATCTATACTGGGAGAAAGTGATGACTGATTTTCCCATCAGTGCCAGTTAGTCCCTTTTACAATAAATAAGGAGATGTTTATAATGGTGACAGAAAGCTGCCCTAGTAACAAAATGTCCCAGATCACAACTCAGACCAGTCCTGGCATTGTCTGAGGTCAGGAAGGCATGATCCCATCCCTTCAGCCTAGTCTGCACAGGATCTGTCCTAGCACCTGAGACAAGAAAGGCTAACCTCAGATCAGGCCCCACCCACTCAAGGCCAGTGGGATCAGCCTGGAACCTGCCTGAGATCAGAGAGGCACCATCTCTAGGTTCTTGCCCATACTCGGCTCCCTCCAGGTCCCACACAACTCAGGCTATCCCCAAGACTTGCCTGAGGCCACAGACCTCATTAATACATAATTTACAGCAATCACTGAGTATTAATGGCGTTAGTTCTCCAATCAAAAGAAATAGACTAATAGATTGGAGAGAAGAAAGGAAGGACGAATAGGAGGAAGGCATCAAAGGAATCACCTATTTGTTGGCTCGAAGATATTTACCTCACCTCAAAAGACAGACATCACTTTAGGGTGAAAGGATGGAGAAAAGCATTCCAAGCAAATGCCCCCCTCCCCTCCAAATCAAGCATGTTCCACTGTTTTAACATCTGACAAAGTAGACTTCAAACCACACGGTGAGAAAGGTTGAGAAGATGACTTCGTGTTGACTAAGAGAACAATCCATTAAGAAGGTACTGTGGCTCTGAACAAACTCGCCCTGAACACAGGTGCAACCAAATGCAGAAAGCAAAGCCACAGATTAAACCCAGCTTGATAGTAATATGTGACCTCAATACCCCAACCACACCGATTGGCAGTTTACTAAAAGAGAGAGAAATATTTGAACTAAATGACATCATAGGTCAAAAGAACTTAACAGGCATCCATCCTCAAATTACAGAATAAACATTTTTCTTAGGAGCTTGTGTAACTTTCTTGATAATAGATCATATATTAGGACACAAAGCAAGCCTTAACTCGTATAAGAAAACTGGAACAATTCTTTGTGGTCTGTCTGATCGCAATGAGATAAGACTATAGATCAAGAGCAAGAGAAACACTAGGGCACAGGCAAACTCCTAGAGATTAAGCAACACATTGAGGAATGAAGAATGAACCCTTGAAGACATAAAGACAGAAATACAAACGGTCCTAGAGTCAAATGAAAGCAAAAACACAACATACCAAGACCAATGGGATTGTGTGAAGTAGTTCAGAGGGAAGCTTATAGGTCCAAGTGTCTACATTTAAGAGATGTCAAACAACCTAATGATATACCCCAAAGCTTTGGAGAGAAAGGAACAAAGCCAGACCTCAGGTTGGTAGATTTAAAGAAATCATTAAGAAAAGGCCAGAAATTAGTGACATGGAACCAACAAACAAATAAAAAATACACATAATCACTGAGACAGCGAGTTGCTTCTTTACATAGATAAACAAGATAGACAATGGCTCTCCAAACTAACCAAAAGAAAGAGGGACAAAGCCAAAAATAATAAAATTACAGATGAAAATGGAGCCATTACAAGATATAGCCATAGACTGAGAACATCATTATATCTTGCCTAAATGACATACTCTACTGGAAAGTTTATACAGAACGGTTAAGTGTCTAGATGCATATGACACACCAAAATTGGTTTCAATCAAGATTATAAGCAACTTAAACAAATCTATGACAAGCAGTGAGGTTGAAGCAGTAATTAAAACTCTCCCAACTAAATCCTGGCCCAGACGGATTCGGTGGTGAATTCTGCCAGACCATACAAGGAGGAACACCAATACTTCCCAAACTGTTCCATAAAATAAGAAAGGAGCTGTGCTCACGCGTTGTTTAAAATAATATTTTGTAAATTACCATCCTAGCAAAAGCAATTTACAGACTTAATGCAATCCCATTCAAAACCCTATGTCATTTTTCAGACATAGAAAAATCTTAAAATTCATATATAGGGGCTAGAGAGATGGATTGATAGTTTAGAGAGCAGTCACTACTCTTGCAGAGGATATGGGTTTGTTCCCAACACCTACAACCATTCATAATTCCAGTCAGGGGATCTGACATCCCCTTTTGATCTCCATAGGCACTGGGCATGCACATTGTACACATATGTGCAGGTAAAACATTCATACTCATAAAATAAATAGATCTAAAATTTAAAAACAACCTTAAAAATCATATGTAAGCGCAAAAGACCCTCAATAGAAAAAGAATATCCTGACTAAAAAGAATAATGCCAGAGGCCTTGATATGCTTGATGTTATGTAGTTATACCACAGAGTCCGCATGTACCACGTACATAGTTCTATCACAGAGCAGGCATGCAGGTCACTGGAATGTAACAGAGGACCAGACACAAGACATGCAATGACAGCCACCTGATTTTTGTTAAAAAGAAAAAAAAAGACAAAAATACAGATTTTTTTTTTGGAGAAAAGACAACATTTTCAATAAATGGTGCTGAGGAAACTGGCTGTTTACACATAAGAGAACGAAATTAGATCCTTTCGTCTCACCCCGCACAAAACTCAACCCTAAGGAGACAGAAAACCTCAATACAAGACCTGAACTCTGAAGCTGCTATAGGAAAAAGCAGGGGTGCACACCAAGATAGAGTCATGGCATATTGTGTACATGAGGGAAACTGACAGAAATACAGACATTTAATACGAAACAAAAATAATAAAGAGGCCAAGGCTCAGCTCTGTCTACAACCAAGGCAGAGCAGGCAGCCCCTTCTTAGGGACAGTTGTCACCTGATACTGCCTATATGTCCCCAATGTGTGGTGGCTACAGATTTGAGTGTATCAGAAGGCAAGCCAACTGGGTTGAGAGGTACAGACCAAGTAACATCCAACTGTGTGGTGCATGCTCTAGAGTCTGGGCCTCACAGCAAATAATAGCAACGAATAGTTTTGTAGCAAAAATACAGCTTAAGAACGTAAGTGTGTGAGGGTAATATGTAATGTCACAGAGCTGGGCAGGCAAGCTGCGTTCCAGAGTTATTCTGAAGGCAGCCTGGCCTCCAGGGCACCACACACGTCCTCCTCTGCTTCCTGCTTCTTCTAAGGCTCTCTGGCAGCTGCCATAAGGAAATTTGGCTCAGAAAAATGGAATTTAAAGGTCACCAGCGTGACTTTGGAAAAAGCCACCAAGTGGAGGGGATCTTTCTGAAGTTTCTCTGTATGTGGCCCAGCAAAGAGACACTCTGCTCCTGGAACAGCATTCTGTGGAAATCCCAGTGGCCCAGTGTTTGCATCCCTCAGACCTTTGATACGGGGAATCATCCGGGCCTTTCATCAAGTCCCCTCTTCTGCCTCCTAAATATAACTTGAATGCATCTCTTTTTCTGTCATCCCACTGCCACTATCCTGGTCTGAGTCATTGTTATTTCTAGCCAGATTTCTGCTGGCACTTCTACCCTGCCTCACTGGGGCCGGGGCTCTGGTCACAGAGGGAACCAGGAGGCAGCCTAGGTGCAGCCCTGATGAGTGCTGAGCATGAGGCCGTCCCTTCAACCCCCACACAGTGGCTTCCACCAAGCAGGTGCCCAGAGCCTCCAGGCTGTGTTATGTCCCCTCTTCTTTCCACCCCAGACTCACCTTTCTTGTTATTTATCATTATTTCTGGAATATTTCAAGTAGGTGGAAAAAGTAGAAAAAAAAAAACGGTATAAATACGTAGCCGTGTGCAAGTACCGCCCAACTCTTCACATTATAATATCTTGCAAAAACGAATGGAGTTAGATGGCCTAAATGTTTCGTATGAACTATAGTGTGCATAGAAAAGAGTATATATAACGTAGATGAATATTTTAGAGACTGTTCATGCGCCTGTCACCCGACCTAAGAAACAGTATTTCCAAATGCATTTAATCCTCTTGTGGGTTCCTTTCCAAGCCAGGAGTACTGCTATGCCCCACAGAAGAAAACCCACCCCTCCACTTTGAGACTGGTGTTTCATCGCATGCGTTTATACTTCACACCCCCACAGAGCTGAGCACACTGTCCCCAGACCTGTTCTTTGGCTGAGTGGTGTTCTGGGGTATTGTCTCTATGGTCGCAGGCAGCCATGACTCATCCAGTTTCACTGTGTTGCAGTTCATACTTTATATAAAACAGCCCAATCAATTTTTAAAGCCATATATACAATTATCTCTCGCTTGCCTGCATACCCTGCCCTGCTCCCCAGCCCCAGTGGTTTCCTAACGGTCCCGGAAAGGAGTCGAATGTCTGTAGCATGGCCCAGTAATCCTCCATGTAACCCGAGTCTCCAGTATCAGCCCACTTCTGGGCTCAGTGAAGCACACCCCCTCCTTCTGGCCTTAAACCCAGGTCTTCTTTGTATGTTTCTCCTTGGTATGACTGCTGACTCTAGGCCTTTGATCCCATATCACCTCTTTGACTGCATCATTGCTGATCCCAATGGAAAGAAAGCATTTCCTGTTTTGTCCCGTCTTGTTTTTTTTTCCAAAGCATTTTCCATGGGTCTGTTAATACATATTTACTTGTGCATATAATTTTATATTTCTCAAAAAAAAATGTGGTGTATGAGTGTGTGTGTATATAGTACATATGTGTTTGTGTGTGTGTGTGTGTGTGTGTGTGTGTGTGTGTGTGTGT
>JADRCD010119496.1:0-21015 GCA_019843815.1 Montemys delectorum
AAAAAAAAAAAAAAAAAAAAAAAAGTCTTAAGAGCATGGTGAAGTAAAACTAAAGAGTTTATGTTAATTTTAAATAAGCATTAAGACTTCCAGTCTTGAGTGACTTGGAAAGGAGACTTTGAAGTAGAGACAGAGTTTGATTATTACTATGCAGCAGTGCTTATTGGGAGATAAACAACAGTAATATTGGCTGAAATGTGATGTCACTACAGTATGACCCCTTACAGATATGGGTACTTTCATAAACATTTATCACATTGACATTTCATATTTTTGAGATATGCTTTGAATTGATTTGTGAGAAACATCATGTCAGAGTAGATTTTTTTAAAAGAATCTGAATGATAATTGCAAAACCCTAAGTTATTTGATAATTACATATTCCTTTTTTTGTCAGTGCAGATGCTTGACCAAAGATTATGAAAAGCGTCCAACAGTGTCAGATCTTTTGAAGCATAAATTCATTACTCAGATCGAGGGCAAAGATGTGATCCTACAGAAACAACTAATGGAATTCATTGATATCCATCAATGCCTGGGAAGCACAGAGAAGGCCAGGTAATTAAACAGTATTTCAGGTTTCCAAAACGAAGTTATCTCAAGATTCCATAAAGTTCTACTATGCAATAGTTTTTGAGAAGAAAGAAATTCACACATTATTGGTGTGACTTGAATGGGATATTTGCTTGGAGAGAAAGTGTCACTTGTTGAGTCAAGCTCCCATCCCCTATGTTATTGTAAGTGTTGGCAGCATTTTTAAAATAACTTTATCAGAACAAAAATTATAATTTATAACAGATGGTATGATTTATAACAGCATTGATATATATGTTGGTTGATATTGATATTGATATTAATATTTACTGTTCCCTGAAAAATTAGGCATCTTCAATGGGATGGAGATGAATATGGGATGTTTCTGTCATGAGCAAAGACCCTACTTAACAAATCACCTAGAGCTCACCCAGCTGTTCTGAGGAATGGAGGGAAATGTCCACTTCTGAGACAGCCTCCCCAAACCCTGGGGAACAGTTTCCCAACAGCTAAACTTGACAGTGTGAGCATGCATACTGTCTTAGTCAGGGTTTCTATTCCTGCACAAACATCATGACCAAGAAGCAAGTTGGGGAGGAAAGGTTTTATTTGGCTTACTTCCACATTGCTCTTTATCACCAAGGAAGTCAGGACTGGAACTCAAGCAGGTCAAGAAATAGGAGCTGATGCAGAGGCCATGGAGGGATGTTCCTTACTGGCTTGCTTCCTCCTGGCTTGCTCAGCCTGCTCTCTTATAGAACCCAAGACTTCCAGCCCAGGGATGGCACTACCCCCTTGATCACTAATTGAGAAAATGCCCCACAGCTGGATCTCATGGAGGCATTTCCCCAACTGAAGCTCCTTTCTCTGTGATAACTCCAGCCTGTGTCACGTTGACACTCAAAACTAGCCAGTACACATATTAAGTCGGGAAAAATCTGAAGTATAGTTTCAAGTTTTGCTTCTGAATATACTGTTCATAAATATCCAGTTACCTCAGCTTGCGGACATAGATAAAAACCAGTTATAAGTAACACACGCCCTTGTTTCAAAACAATGCATGTCAGTTAATATGGGAAAGCAACTTAGTGTCTCATAAGAACTGAGATGAAGGTAAAGGGCTGACTTAGGCATGTAGTAAAGGAAGTCAAATCCCATCTTCCTCAAACACTGCCTGCCTGCCTGCTGGGGCTCACTCACCTGCCCCCACCATTGGCCGTGGACTGGGTGCCTGACAGCCTCTCCAAGACTTGGCTCTTGTCTTCCCTCCTCTGAGATTGGGAACCTCAGATTCTTTGAGCCTTGCTTTCTACTCCATGCCCCAGATAAAGTGCATGGGAGAAATCCCTGGTGCCACCTCGCTTGTGCCCAGAGAGAGGCCAACGCCTACCCTGAACCATTTTAGAAATTCTCATTCTCAGAAAGAAATTCTGAGAAGTGAAAACGATGGATGGGTGTCCATTATATATAATATTATACATATACTATATTATTCACTATTCTATAGAATATTTAACTAGGTCCCTAAAATATGGTTTACATTCCTTAGGAGATGTAGTTCAGCATCCATTTAAATGATAACAGTTTTAAATTAAAATGTCCTTTGGTAGTATTAACAATTAGCATATCTTTTCATATGTATATAATAATTAAAATTAATTCAGTATTTTACTTGGTAGCCTCCATATTCTCATGATGATTAATATCAATACATATAAATTATTATTCTATATATAATTTCACAGAAGCAAACAAGACTATGTACGAAGTTTAGTTACTTAAATATAGTTGTTGTTTAGTCTACAAATACTACCTGTTTTTGTGGCGCTATGCTATGTTAATTGTCCCTCTTGACACATAGATTCAGTTGAAGGCAGGGGATTAACAAATGAAAGGTGAACTGAAACCTTGCTCTACTGTTTAGGGCTGCAGTGCCTGGTGTGAGCTTTCAACTCTTTATTAGGTCAGGAACTTTAAGGAGTATAAAGTAACACAAATGGGATTTTAATTTTACAAAACAGAACAGTGAGCTAAGAAAGCAGGAAAATCAATAGGAAGTAATAAAATGCTTCTTTTAATGAGATGTAACGGATGACTCCATTTTACCTTCTATTTTCTAGGCATAATAATTCTTCCTTAGAGACTTTGCCAGTCACCTTTTGGGGACATTTGCCGTCTTCCTTAGCAGACAAGACTTCACAATGCTGTTTGAGTAGTTCTTACAAGAGTATTCTATTCAGCTCCCTTCTCCACGTGCATGTCTCAAAGAGACTTCAAACTCAACATCTCCAAACTTGATTCTTTGCTACCCTGTCCCAGATTCCTTTCTCGTCCCCTTTCTTCACAATGTCACCTTCCCTCATCTATTGTGACAACCAAAAATCCAGGAATTATCTTGGTTGACTCTTGTTATTTTCTCCTGGTTTACACTTTCAGTCAAAAGAAAGACTCAGTTTAGGGGGCGGAGGCTGCCACTCAAACAAATGGCAAACTTATTATTTATTACCTGTGCTCCTCTGTAAGCCACAGGGGGCGATGGCATGCTTGTGCTCTCTGTATTTACGGAAGTGGGGGAAGGTTTTATGAGAAGATACGACTGGATAAAGCTTTTTATAGTCTGCTTGGAGGGAAGGGGTTGGTATTCTCTAGTAGATAGATGAGATAGGACATTCTTGTAAATAACCATTATGCAAAGTAGCAAGCTTCATCTCCACAAAAGAGATACAAATTAGGTCTTGTGGACGTCTAAAAGAAGTAGAATTTTCCTTTTCTAGCAGGAATAGGAAATCTTTGAATAGAAGAGCTAAACTGGTTTGGTCTTATGAGAATAGAGTTGCCACAAAATAAATGTTATATGGATTGAGCAAAATCATGAGGGTAAGATATGCTCAAAGGACATCATGCATACCCTTATGCCCTTAAACTCTGGAAGAGGATTTGAGAGCTGTGGAGAGTCAACAGCACCGAAAGCCAGAAAGGCTAAACCCACATCCTTTGCAGCAGAAGGTGGTGGCCTGTGCTAGCTTACAAACATGTGCCTGCTAGATCAAAGTATTTCTTGGGTTCTAAAAGTGAATAATATCCATCCCAAGGCATACAGTGCTGTAATTTCACAACCATCTTTCTGTATGATAACTGTATGACATTTTCCTCCTTGTGTTTCTTCCTGGATTTGTTATTACAATTTTTTGTAGCAGGCTAACAAATTCAGTCCCTACTGTGTGCATCTAACATCCATATTTAAATGTCTTTGGCTGAGACTGGACCTCCTACCATCCCTGCAGATGATGGTAGGCACAGCCTTTGCAGATGTCCAGTTCTCATTACAGACACCCTGGCTTCAGCCACCAGGGTGGCATCTCCCTCCTCTTGCAAGACTCACAACAATCAAACAAGGGACTCAGAGAGACATAATTCTCTTCAGTCATCTAGAATGTGTATTAACTGTACGGCTTTGAAAATGAGGTAAGAGCTATGAGTACCTCAAATTAACAAAGATTTAATAGAATAAGATACTTCAGCACTTGCTTTTATTTATATAGGAATCTGTCAACTCTGTTACTATGACTAGAGGTCACAGCTAGTTCAGAACAAAAGCAGAAAAGGAAAAAGGTTCAGAGAAAGACAATTCTAATATGAAAAAGGGCTGGTGGTAAATAATGAGTGTTGAAAAGATGATAAATTGCCTTTGGACCTGGCAGATAGTTACCAAGCTGAGATGAAGAATTGCTAGCTAGGCTCTGTGTGTTTATGGACTATAAACCTCTCAATCTGTGTATAAATAAATATATGGTATGGTTGTGGGTTCTCTTATGTTGTTTGGAGTTAAGCGGCGGGTCGAATAACCTCTTGGGGAGGTCCTACTCCTAAACAATGCTGAAGAACATCCACTCTGGCCATCATCTGTGTTGAATCACTGCTGGAGGGGACTGAGAGTGAAGGGGGCAGACACTCCCACAACAGATGCTACAAAGCAGAAGTGCTGGACCCACATTCTCCATGGCCTTCGGATCTCCGTCTGAATCCATCATCCTTTTCTAATTGCCAAGGAATAATCATACAAGGCTAGATTATTATTTCCAGAAAAGAGCTTTTCATGTGGCTCCTTCTTTTGAAAAGTAGAGAAACTGAATCCTGCTGAGCCATCCCTTAAGTCTGACCTCTCAGAGCGATGCTTTCGTTACGAGTTTCTCTGCTCTTCACCATTAGCAGAGCTTGCCAATCATGACACAGTGTGGATACTATTTTTTGTTTGGTTTTTAGCTTCTTTGGCCTGCTTTGTATTGTTTATTCAAAATTAGAATTTAATCTTAACTTTAGTCTGTCTTGGCTATACTGTTTTATATTGTTTAGTAAAGTAATGCCTGATCAAATAATCTATGTTCATGCATTTCCTATGACTTTTGAAAGAATTTTATTAAATACGAACATTGTGGTGACAACTAAGGTTAAAGAGGGCATCCTCTTCACAGTGTGGTTGAACCAATTGGGATGTCGTTGTTTAGGAAGTTAGCGTGAGTAACATGCTGACCCAGGTGTTAATTACCAACATGGTAATTATTTTTACTTCTGTGATAAGGTTGGGACTGTACATGACGTGAATCTATATGAGTCTGTCCTTTTTCTTTTTCTTTGTTTCACCAAAGTTTAAGTGGATGAAATCACTTGGTTCAACTCTAGACTATATTTATTCTTTTCTTCATTGTCTACGAAGGATGAGTTAGCCCAGTTCTGCTACCTCATCCTCATCTCTGTATCATCACACTGTCGTTGGACATTGTCTCTGTTTCGCATTCGTAGGCTTTTTGTAACCATAATTTCTAGTGGTTTATAGTCCTTCTTATGTTTAAATCAATTCAGTGGTCACCATACTTTATTGCTTGTTTTGTTTGTTTTGAAATGTAACCCTCCCCTTTTCTGAATTTGTTATTGGGTAGCTCTTGGGTAGCTACATGTATCCTGTTGTATTTACTCCTTAAAATGGCCTTAATGTTTGAACATGAAGCTCAGTTTAGTTAGTTGGGAGAACCCAGGGGACGATTTCTCTTCCTTAGACATTACCAATGCTTCTCTCCTATCTCTGCCGTGGCATGTATGGTTCTTGAGATGGTTCTGGCCAGGTGTGCAAGGGATTCGGTGATCACAGACAGACAGGACACAAGAAGTGTGGGATCTGAATGTATTTCTCAAAAATGGCATGAGGTTTTTACATTCATTGCAAAAGAGAAATGAAAAATCTGGCATCTCAGTAGTCGGAGTACATCTGAGGTCACCTGAAACACACTGGGTCTACAACAGCAGCCATCTCTGGACTAGTGCAGCACCCCAGGGCTCCAAGCATGCTCAGGCGGCATGGGCTTGGCTGGAGTCCTGGGGAGCTGCGGGTGCACCAGCCAGGAAGGTAGAGGCTCGAATCTAGAATGCTCGAATCTAGAATCTAGAATCTCCAGTCTAGAATGCTGACTGCAGCACACTGTCTCTCACACACACTCGCTCAAGGTCTCGCCCATCCTTAGTAAAATGCCCAGTATGCCAACTTCTGGGCTAGTAGAGACTTGTCTCTTTCTTGCTAATTCCTAGGAGTGGTTCAGCTGCAGTACTAGATTGAGAATGAGGATTCTACTTGACCTTGCCCTGGGATAAGTCTCCCATTCTGTATGCTTCAATGCCCTACCCACAATGCTGAAGGCAGTTAGTCTGGATGGGTAAATTCCAAGCCAGGGTTTGGCTAAGATATTGGAACATTGGTAAAGGTCAGAGATTAATGTCTAATTTTGTCTAGCTATTAATAAATCATATCTTGGTGGGCATCTAGCACACAAGGACATATCTGAGCTACCTCTGAGTTAGGGGATGCCATGACTGACTGAATACTCCCTTTGAAGTCATAACGCCTCTTGTCCTGGATCAGGCTTTTACCCCTGATATTACAGACTAACTGGAGTAGATGAGTGGGCGTGGCAGCAATTTCTATGGCTGAGAGCAAAAGAAACCTGAGACACTGTGCAGCAAGGCCTCTATCCTCTGAACCATCTTTCCAGCCATAGATAGGAATGTTTCTTAGGGACAGTAGTCAAGTTGAAAGCAGAAAATTGTAAGAATTCAACATGATGTTTCCCTCCTTCCTCACTGCTAGCAAGGTAAAACTGGACTGCTGGCTGTTCAGTTGCCCTGATCTCATTTGCTTCCTAGTTTATTTTCATAATCCCTGCATAATTGCAGAAGAAGAGAGGGAGAAGAGAGAGGAGATGGGAGAGCAGGGATGAAACAGAGGAAGAGAGGAGACAGGAGAAAAGGGAGTTGGAGGAAAATAAATAAAAAAAGAAGAGGGGAATTAAAAGTGCTACACTTAGCAAGTTTGGAAAAATTTTGATTCATTTTGAAGTCAGAGATCATACACGTACACACACTTACACACACAGCTAGGCTTTATTTTTGATGAAAAATCTAAAGTCAAATTCACAATATCTTATCAAAAAGAAAGAAAAAGAAATATATAAATATCTATGGCAATTCTGGTAATAGAAACAAATTTAAATGTGTTATCATTACTTGTAGTTGATTCTTACATAAATTTGACAATATCACAATCTGGTAAAATCATGTGATACATGTGTATGCATGTATATGTATGTGCACATGTATAAAGTGTGTATATTTGTATTTGTGTGTGCACAAGTGTGTATGTGCACACATGCACGTGGTCATCAAGTGATATTCACAGGGAATTGTTTACAGGGCTCCCACGGGTGACAAAATCCTCAATCACTCAAACTCCTTATATAAATAATCTAAGTATAACCTTCTGTATACTTTAAGTGACCTCTAGATTATAATGAATTCTTTAAGAAATGATAACTTGAGAAACATTCATACAAGTTATATGAAGTTGGAATTTTTTCCAAATATTTTCTATCTAGATTGGGTGAGTCCCTTAGTTCAAAACCCGTGTCAATAGAGAGCCATCTGTATGTGTGTGAGAATTACATATACATGATTTATTTTATATATAAAAATATATTTGTAATATATATATACAAATTATATTTGCAGTGTATATATATATATATGTGTGTGTGTGTGTGTGTGTGTGTGTGTGAGCGTGTGTGTGTGTGTGTGTGTGTGTGTGTGTGTGTTCCTATATCCACCTAGGCACCCCAAACTTTAGTGTTTGTGGTCTCAGAACATAGGTAACAGTATAATCCCTTGTATTTATTCACACAAGGTGAAGTTAGTGACATATTCTGTTGTAAGCATGCTGAATTTAGCAGGCCAAGTAACTATCAAGGTTCATTGAGTAGGTAGTCTGCTATAAGTACTCTGTAGGAGGGATTCATGTTGGACACAGCTTTTAAGTCACGTATTTGTTGAAGTGTCCAATGACATGGCATGCAATAAGCTTACTGAGCGGATGCCAACAATAAAAGGTGAAGGCTGTATGTGGTAGTCATGAAGAAGCTCATACTTAGAGATGAACAGACAGATGAACTAGAGATGGAAAGTGAGGGAAATGTGGCTCTCAGAGGAGAAACAAACATAAGGGAATGTGGTCTCTCCCGAGCCATGTGAATAGGTGTATCAACAAGAGAAGAGTTACCTGTGCCATAGAATGACAAATAAACATAAAGTTCTCTGATGGTTTTTGGCAAGCGCCATCTTAGCAGAATGGAGAGAAATGAAGGAAAATAGCAAAATGAAGAGACGTGACTGTGAACTTGCTGTGAGGGGGGTGAGAAGAAAGAGAGGCTAAGAAGGCAGGGATCAAGGAGAGAGCATTTGCAAATGAGAGGTCCTAGATTACTGGATGCTGATGGAAGGATTGGCTCAGGAGAGGAAGAAGATCACAGCAGTGAACTGAGAAAGCAAACATGTAGCAAAGGACTTGACCTTTTGCTTAATTTCCAGGAAGTTCCTCCACTGGAAACAAAGAGGTAAACAGTAACTGGACAAAAAAGATGAATTTGTTTGTACTTGTTTGTAATTGATCAATGAAGTATGAGCTTTAAGTATCAGCTTAAGGTTCCAGTTTTCATACTTTTCTAAGTAGCTTTCCAACCTCCCCTCCTTTCTGGCACAGCCATAAGTTTAATGAACATATATACACATATCTTCATACCAGATGGAAATACATCTTTAAGGAAGTATTGGTTCTGTTAATGGCAAGGACACTTTGAACTTGGGTAGTGACTGGGCAATTGTAGCATCAATTGCTGTAGTTGACAGGATAGTCTGGAGAGCTGTCTGGGCTGGGTGCTTTCTTCTTTTCCACCATCAGTTCAAGATGGCACACTTAAGGCAAAGGAGCTAAGAAGCAAAGAAATAAATACTAGCTTTCCAGGACACAGCAGCAGCGAGGGTCTGAATCCCCATTGGTCCTAACAGTTGCCTTTGTTACTGAAATGTAAAGATGAATAAGGAAACCAACACACAAGCATTGATGAGATTTCTGTTTTACAAAGATTGCTCTTCAACCCCAGCGGCTCCCGGATCACCTTAGATGACAGGAGTTGCTATTTACATGAGTATTTTAACTAAAGCAAAGCAAACAAAGCTGTCCCTTTACAGACATACAACTAAATAGTAAAGATGAAATTTTAACTTCAGGGCAGCAGGGGTTATTTCTTTCTTCAGTGTATAAAACTAAAATACACACGAAGCTATAATAACTACCCCTGAGGGTATTGGTGACCTTTGACAACACAAAGAAATTATTTATAGTGTGTAGCTATGTCTCTCCAGTATTACAGAGTAAATAGGAGATTCGGTCTGGTTCACAAGCTGTACTTTTTGCAAGAGAATGAAGTCTTATAGAAGGAGCTTGACTTTGCTTCCTCTGAGCCTTAAAATAAGCCAATATTCAAAAAAGTAACAAAAATGTCAACCAGTTCTATGAAATAAAGGCCAGGAAAAAAGATAGTAAAAATATAAAACCATCCTGAAATATGGATCTAGAACTCTCTTTGCGCATTTCAGTTCTCTATAAAAATGAATTTTTGAAAAATGAGTTGTTTTATATTTTGAATTATCATGAATGGGGATTTATTCCTGATTTCTATCTTGCCAAGTTCTCTATTGATATGGAGAACAGCTACTGATTTTGGTGTGTTTATTTTGTCTAGTGCAACTTTCATTTATATGAATCTCTTTTAGTCTTGCTTTTCTTACTTTTGTCTTACTGTTCTAGTTAAGGCTTTGAACACCATATTAAATAAGAGTAATGACAGTGGGCACAATTCTCATGTTCCTGAATTTAGAAAAAGTGCCTTCAGCATAACAACGTATCAATAAATGTGGACTAGCTTGAACTACACACTTGGGTTTGTATTCAACAGCATAGATAGGAGGAAGATCAAAATAAAATGATGCTACAAAATCTGTAGATCACTTTTCTCATGTACTCTTTGAAAAAACATAATTTATTTTTCATACAGTTCTGGTATATGGCACTTGGCATGTAGCCAAATCGAAAAGATCAATGTATATATATTTAAAATAACTTGATACTAGGGACAGGAAGCTGACCAGAACTATAAATAGTCATGATCGAGGTGATACTCAATAGCGTGCCAAAATTGAGACATTTGCACTGTCTTATGAAAAACTAGGTATTTGCTTTTAAAGATACTCAATAGTATACCTTGTTCTTTAGAGGATGTTTGCCTACTGAAACACAGGGACATTCAGTTTATTTCAGCAGGCATACTATCATGTTACAGGAAATAATAAAACTTCAGGTTAGCCGTTATCTTCCACATATTTGTAGACACAGATAGGAGTATGAATAAACCTAGGTTTTCGCTCTCTGGTAGAAACTGTGAGCATATATCCACCTAACCAACTGGAGAGCTTGACTAGTGCGTTCCATCGAGTTTTCTAATGACCCCTGGGGCGGGCACATCTACACTTACCTGGGAAGGATAAGTGGAAATTTCCTCACATAAAAGGGAAACAACTGCAAGAGGAAAAACAGAAAGGGACTAATACAGTGTCTTTAAAATACCTGTCTTTTTGAAGGACATTGTGGCCAGAGACAGGCAACGGTACTAAAAGTGCTACAGTATTCTGAAGACCATGAGTTTCGTGCCAGGAAAATGCTAAGTTTTTCTATAGACAATGAAGCACCATCTGGGATTATTAAGCATCATATAGCCGCATTTTGTCTAGGTTTCTGACAGCCAGAACCAAAAGCATCCCAGAGGACGACTTCACAGAAAGGCAGGCTGGGCCTCAGCCAGCTAAATAGCGGCCATTCCACTCTTTACCAGCTGCTCCTTGTCATCCTCCAGCAACAGTTTTTTATGCTAAATGGACTCATAGCAATAGACGAAAAATCCAGAGACTGTCCTCAGTCGAATGGATAATTGGATTTTTTTTTCCTATCAAAATCAAAATAAATTAACAAATCAAAAAAATCAAAATAAATTAATCTCTTCATGTGTAGCAGCATATAAAAGATGATGCCTGCTTAATACAGGAAATGTGGAGAAAACCTATACACAATTTCTTTCCTGTTGAGCAGGCCTTACATCCAATTAGATAACTGTTGGTTATCACAGGGATATAAGTGACTGTTGTACATGCTGGCCGTTGTCATAGACTATGGGTATTACCGATGGTAGAGCTATTGATTCCTTTCTTCCTATAGCAACTTGCATAGAACCTTGTGGATCTACAAAAATACCATTGAGTTTGTTTTGTGTTGGCCATTTATGGCTGATCACAGAACCTACCCCTAAGTGTAGTTAATATACCCAGTGAGACTCCATTGGAGAAAATTAATTTTTCCTTTGCTAGCAGATAGCAGATTCAGATAGCTTCTTTGTTAGAAGTGGGAGACTTGGAGTCAAAACTGAAATCAGTTTTCTATATACTCATTTAATATTTTAAAATTTTGTACTGTGTATTCCTGCAAAATTTTGAAAATGATTGTATTTCTACTGCCAGTGGCCTAACATTACCTCAGAAAAAAACAAATACCAAGTGAATTCAGAGTTCCAAATTCAATATCCTGTGATAGTTTCAGCCACGTATAGAAATGTCAATGATACTTCATATTTTTAACAAGTTTGGTGATAATCCTTCCTTTCCCACTTCAAATTATTCAAGCAGAGTTCATAGTAGAAATGATGACCCTTTGATCATTTGTGAGGTACTGTAAGTTTAATATGTGGTGTTCTCCTAATGCTGAGGAGAAAACTAAAGATTCAAATATGTGATAATATTTTCTAGAAAGCTTTCATTCAGTCTATAAACAGCACAGAAGAGCTTTCCAGTCCCCTAAAAACTAAAACTTCTACACAGATCAGCAATAAGTTACTAAGTCAGAAATGGATTTTCTTCACAGGCATGAACGAATTCATACCAAGAAAGGTAACTTAAATAGATCTCTTATTTCCAGTCTGAAGGATGTAGACGATTTGGCAACCCTAGATGTTCTGGATGAGGTAAGATTTGAGTTTAATTAAATTTAAACATTCTAATTTTTATGAGATTTATAATTATTTATTATATTTTATATGTGTGACTGTTTTGTCTGCTGTATGTCTGTGCACCATGTGCATGGCTGGTGCCCAAGGAGGAGTGAAGAGGGCATGAGATCCCCTAGAACTGAAATTATAATCGTGAGTTTCCATGTAGGTACTGGGAATGGAACCTGGGTCCACTGAAAGAGAAACAATTGCTCTAAACTCTAAACTCTGAGCCATCTCTCCATTCCGTCTACGTATTCTTTTTATTTAAAGAACTGATATATACAAAGGGTTCTTTAACTATAATCTGTAATGTCATACATGATATCTGTGTGTGTGTACATGTGTGTGTGAGTGTGTGTGTGTGTACATGCATATGTCTCTGTATGTATGTGTTTCTTTCTGTGAGTGTGCCTCTTTCTGGCTTTTTTGAGGCATCATCTCCCTCTGTAATGAAGGCTGCTTTGGAACTCATTGTGTAGCACAGGCTATCCTCAAACTTGCATCAATCTTCCTATGTCATTTCTACCTGCTGAGATTATAGACATGAGCCACCATGTCTGGCTCATGTCCTACCCACAGGATATGCAGAAGAATGGCATTCAAGGAGAGTCAGATTAATAGTCCTTTAATTGCATGTACTCAAGAGCAGCTCATGTTGAAAAGACTTTCAACCCCAGAGAAAGGTAGGTTAGGATTTACAAATCCCCCAAACCAAAATTATATCAACAGGGGTGAGCAAAGCTTCAGTGACGAAAAAAGTGCAATGGAGAGCTGTACCTTCATGCTTGTCTCCGAAGTCTGATTCCCAGGATTCGTTCATGTGACTCCATTGCCTCTCACCGCCTCCCCCCCCCCCACACACACACATACACCCTCCTCAGTCTGTTCCCACATTAGTCGATGAACACAACGGGCTTTCTGGACCTGCAGGAGCTGCTAGACTAGAATGCTTGCTCAGCAGGATATGCGTAGCTGGACCGGGGGAGCTTGGGTGAAGGACACAAAATGGAGTCAAACTAAAGCAAATAGAATTACCTTGGTCAGTTTAGCGCATAATTCATCTCTTCTTATCTCTCACATCTTTAAAATATCACATTTCCACATCTTTCTGGCTTGCTGTCATTTTTTTAAATACTCAAATGTCAAAGAAGTGAAGTGTCTAAAATGTGAGTTGTTAGGTCACGAATGTTTCTTTCAGTAATTTCTGGGAGTCTCAAAGGTATGGCTTACCCATTAGACAGCCTGTCTTTTATATGTAACATGTACCCTCTGTCTCCTTCATCTGCTAGCTCTCAGTGGCAGGACACAGAAGCCTCTGAGATGCCATAATGAGGCTGTTACCCATGGTTCTCCTCACAAATCACGAAGCTCCTGCTCACACTCTGAGGACATTTCATTATGCTTGAAACTTCTCATTGCTGTTGCCTCAGATGATTCAGATCCAAACCAGTCAACCACAGGGCTCTCTTCTCCCCCTACCCCCGTATTCTAGATAAATCTAGTCATTAAAGAAATAAATGGCTCCGCTGAGTAAAGGATGAGATCTCTGTCTGGTCTGGTCAACAGCAATTTAGTTGTTAATCCTTCTGATTAATGCCTGAACATTTTACTCAAAAATTCAACAGAAGCAATCTCTTTAGTTTGCATCTGGACTGTCCCTTTGAGGTCTAGCCTGTGCCACTATTAGGAGAGAATGGAAGCATTAAGAAATGGAACCTGGTGGGAAGTCTTAGTCCAATATGAGGCATGTCCTTGGAAGGAGAGTATAGATAGGTCCTTGGCCCCAACTTCTTTTTCTCTGTGTGATATGGGACACGTGTTCCCACTGTGATGTACACCTCCATCCAAGACCAAAAGCAAGGGAACAAATGCCATTTTAAGCCTACAAAACAATCCATTTTTCTTTATAAGTTGATTTATCTCAAGTATTTGTGGAAAGATGACTAATACAGTCATTCAGGTAAATTCAGGGATCATTACAGATCTTGAAATCCAACAGTATCTGTAAAGGCAGAGATTGTTCTTGCCTTTCTGAATCATTTCCTATCAAATCTCCTAGTGTTGTGGAGTTGTAGGTTGAGAAGTGTAAATATTTCACCAATCATGTTATCACCTTGCACATTAATATGGCACATCTGTTGTCTGGGTTTTATATTTTTGTCCTTTTATTACTTAAGATCTTTTGCTTTTATTTTGTGTTGTGGACTTCCTATGATGATTGCAACATTGTTAAAATCAATTCATATAGTCATGTTATCAACCGGAAAGGTTATCTTTTGATTCTTTTACTTCATATACCCATATGTCTAGGCAGAAGGCACACGGCCATTGAACCACCATGAATTGGAATAAATCACACATACTCTTCTCTTTCCTATCTACATTCCTCTTTATATCACTTACTACAGTGACCTATTTCCTTGAAAGTTGTACAAGTAATTTAACATACTGTATGTAGATATAATGTACACCATATAATGGGCAAAATATACATGCTTGGAAAGTACACTTAAGATCGGCACTTCCAGTGGGCATGGAAGTAACACACCTTTAATTCTAGCATTCCAGAGCCGGAGGCTGTAGGACTTCTGTGAGTTCCAGGCTGGCCTTTCTGTATCATAAATTCCAAGCCAACCAGGACTGCACCATGAGACCCTATCACAAAAAAAAAAAAATTAAAAATAATATTCTACTTTATCCTTCAAAATCACATAACCCCTCTGTGAAGTTAACTGGTTTCCAAGCATGACGGTCTTTTGTTTGCTATTAGTAGTGCTTGTTAAACTTCAGTCAAGATTCCAGGTGTTTATATTAATTCCTGTTCAGCTTTTAAAGTGTAGTTGGACACAAATGATTTTGTGTCTTCTCCTTCCCGTCTCCATGGATCCTTTGTCTCACCATCCTATAGGCTAGGACTGCAGGCCTTTGCCACCATACTTGAGTTATGAATGCTGTTTAAGAGAAGGAAATTGTTTTTATCTTGCTGCAGAACACAGTGTCTGAACATCTTGAGAAGTGTTATTCCAGAGATCAGATCTACATCTATGTGGGGGATATTCTCATTGCACTGAACCCTTTTCAGAGACTGGGTCTCTACTCCACCAAGGTATGTGTGTGGTTTACATTCCCTTTGTACAAATAACTCTATTAGATTCTTAATTTAAATGAATGTCAGCAAAAAAATTATATACCAGTCCTTGAAGAAAATTCTTACAAATTGGTCATTCAAACATATAGATCATTCAAACAGATATGTAAAAAAAAAAAAAAATGTAAGTAGTATTTGTGGTCTTTTTTCCAAAAGTACAGGTGAGATTGTGAATTACATGCAATTTTCCTAGTAACAGCCTATTGGTAAAGGATGCCAAAAACGAGTATACTTAATGTCTGTCTCTGAACTGAGCATTGGAGAGTCAAATTATAGCTATACCATCTATACAGAGGATATATAATGGCTGTAAAATTTGTCATTGTGAAATTTTAAATTTCTCTTAACATATTAATTGGGTTCATTGCCATCATACAATGTATGCTTTATGAGTAAAAGAATTTAATTATCAATTACTCAGCCACTAAAGCTTTAAATATAGAATTAAATAAGACTGTTTTTCATTTTTAATTAGACCTATTGTCTTTTAGCTATCTATTCGTTTTAAAACATTATTTAATATTGTGCCTAATAGCTCATTTAAATGCCGATCTAAAATATACAGGATAAAAATATGCTTACAAGCATTGGCCTGGGCTGTAAAAGAAAGATTGGGCTTAGTAAAATTCTGCTATCAATTAATGGTACAATTTCATACAAATCAAGTGAGATTATGTAAATTAAATCAAGAGATAGCGAAAAGATATCACATGTCAGACATTATCATATCCAAGAAGTAGTCAACAAAATAATTTCTGATTTATTATTTGTAAAGTTTTTTCATGTAAACAAATAATCACATTTTGAAGCCTTAAGTTGGGAATAGCATACAGTCATTTAAATGCTACCACCCTGTCACTCGGTCATTTCATGTTATATCTTATATATGAACTAGTTTATACACACACCACACACACATATATATATAAACTGTGTATACTTTATGCATATATATATACACATATATACATACATAATACAACATACATACATACATACATACATATATACATATGTGAAGAACGTATGTGAATAATGTTTTGCTCTGGTAGATTTTATTATATCGTTGGCTTTCAATACTAGATCTTTCTGTATAAATAATCTATAAAAACAGAAACAAGTCAAAAAAGCTCTATAAGATTTGTCCACTTTAACTGCAGCTTTCTAAGTTGTATATTGGAGCAAAGAGAACTGCCAACCCACCTCACATTTTTGCAATGGCTGATTTGGGATACCAGTCTATGGTCACATATAATGCCGACCAGGTAAGGCAGGCTTTCCCACATCCCTCACTTCACTGAGAGCCACTGAGCTCCCTAGGATGCAGTCTTCTCATGGCTTCCTTTCTGTCCCGTGCAGTGCATCGTTATTTCTGGAGAAAGTGGTGCTGGCAAGACAGAGAGTGCTCATCTTCTGGTTCAACACCTCACTGTGCTTGGAAAGGTAGAATTATTTTTTTTCCTGTCATAATAGAAATATTTGTGTATTTCAAATAACTAATTATATTAGTATTCACTAGCTCCTGTACTTGATAATACATACAAATGATGAAACATGATTGCTACCATTTGAGTTTTAAAATATAACAAACAGTGGTGGGAGCAATCTCAGTGGTTGAGAGCATATTCGCTAAGCCTCAGGCGTGGGAATGTTTTGTAGAGCTATCTACTGGAACTGTGTTCTACAACTCTGTGTTTTGACTGGTTGTGGTTTTCTTTCATGATCTCTGTGTGGTGCAGAGAGGAGTTTCCTTGGTGAGGGGTGAGTACCACACTTAACTGTGAGTACAAGGACAAAAGTTTTATACTATTTTAGAGATTATGTTGGTTTAGTAACTTAGTGATTATAAATTCTTCTCCAATTACAGTGTCTTCGTGGCACTGAGTAGTTAGCTAGGTCTCCAGTAACAGGCGTAGTTCTCTGTTCTGTTGAGTGGGTCAGAAGTCCAATTAGAAGGCTGTTGGTTGCCTAAAGGCATGCAGACACTACTGGACCCTTAGACGATCATTCTGTGCTGATCACTGATGTGGTTCACAGGCATCGTGGTAGGACTGACTGTTGGCTCTTTCCTTCCTTTGGAAGCTTGCATAGTTCTCTCTCATAGCATGAAAGCTAGTCCTGAGAGAAGGTGTGTTTAAATCAGTTTCAGTTCAGAGGTCTCAGGGCTGTTTCGCAAGCGCGTGACGCCTTGAGCAATAGAAACTATCCACCTCTGGGGAAAAACCAAGGGCAGCAGCCAGAGGCTGGATGCTTTGGGAATCTCCTGGACAGCCCTGGTAAACAACTCTAAGAAAGAGTTTCCCCCATCTGGCATCGGAGTTTTGGGTAGGTAGTTTTGGATCTTGGCAGAAGCAAGCTCATTGAAACTATATTTGTATAGTTACATGTACTATAATTTTTTTTTAAAGCAAGTAGTCAATAGTTTGATTCCTTGTGGCTTTTTCAGGCTTCCTTAATTTTGTCTTAGCCACCTCCCTCCGACTTCTGTGTTTATCTCCCTTCCCCTCTCTAAAAAGGCCCCCTTTTCCATCTTCCCCGGGAGATCATCTATATCCTACTGTCCCCCGAACCCTGCTTCTCCAGAAGCAGTAGTAAGTGGACGTTGGTGTGCCAAGTTGGAGGGAGGGGAAAGCTGCATAAAAAGGCTAAAGAACTATACTAACCAAACAGTTTTTTAAAGTACAAATTCAGAGCACTGTGTTCTTCCTGGCTTACCACAAGGTTCCAGCACTGAAGAATATCTTTAAGGAATGGTGACAGACAGACTCGTGGAACAGATTAGAGTCTACACGTACTTATTTTTGTCAAAGAGGGTTAGTCACTTAATGTAATGAATTTTCAAAATATAGTGTTGAAGAATTTTGTGTGCCCTCACAAACAAGGGAACCTCAGTCTAGACCTCACATTATAGAAAGCTAACTTAAAATAGATATTAAGCATCAGTAGAAAACCACAAACTATAAACCAAAGCAAGGAAGGTTATGGTGGTGTTACACCGAGGAAAGACATTGTAGATACAACACAAAATGCACAACTCACAAAAGGAAGATTTTGTGTCAATTCTTTTGGTGTTGTTAAGAGTTAAAACAAACACCTATGTAAGCCTTGTTCTAGAGAAAATGTTAACAAATTACATAACTAATATAAATATAGAAATACAAAAATGTCTTAAACCCTATATTAAGAAATTAAATGACAAGAAATGGAAAATAACTGAATGGTCAATTCCAAAACTTCTGTGTAGATGTCTGTCACCATTCCTAAAGTTGCTCTGTATCATTCATCACTGGAAAATGCATATTAGGACTTTAATTGGATTCCTTCATGTGCCTACTAAAGTAGCTAAAATTTGTTTATTAGGAATTTGTTGGCAAGGATCTGGAGCAGCTGGACTCTCATCTGTTATTAGTGATAATGCCAATTAGTGGTGACTGAGATCAACAGTGGTAAGACACCACAGTCACTTTGAAAAGCAGCTTACTGGCTTCTTCAACAGTGAATCTGCATTTTCTATGCAACTCAGGAATCTGCCTGCTACCTAACAAGGGATTAAAAACCCATGTACATACAAGTATTTACAGTGACTTTATTAATAAGATCAAAAAGTACATAAGTTATAGAGCTATGACTGCCCCTTGGTGGTAAAGTACTTGCCTGTCATTTTGTTGTTGTTGTTGTTGTTTTGTTTTTGTTTTTTCGAGACAGAGTTTCTCTGTATAGCTCTGGCTGTCCTGGAACTCACTCTGTAGACCAGGCTGGCCTCGAACTCAGAAACCTGCCTGCCTCTGCCTCCCAAGTGCTGGGATTAAAGGCGTGCGCCACCACCGCCCAGCTGCCCGCCGTATTTTAAACTCTGGATTCTATTCCCGGTAACATAAGAAAACTAAAAGCTTGTTGTCTGGTACATAGCTGAGAACTTATTATAATAGACCAACGCTGCACAGCCAAAAAGAGGTGCTTGCCTGAGTCCAGCTTACTTTCACAGGTATGCATAGAAAGAATTCCGTTCCTGTTACGGTCAGTGGACTTCCTTCTATAGATCCTGCTGTACGTGCTGGTATAAAGTATAAATAGTCTTTCTTCCAACGTTTGTCTTCATGTGGCCCTTCAGAGTTGTGCTGTCACAAGGGTCTGATGTCAGTCTCTTCCTGTCCCCATGCCCATTAACTTCCTGCTACAGTGAAGAACATTTTAAAGGTCTTGGAGGACATTGAAATGAAATATAACAGGGGGGCAGTGAGACACAGGCTCCTAAGATATAACAGGGGAGTTAGGTGACACAAGTATTGTCTACAAGGGCCTTGCTAGTCTGTCTTGATTTCTAAGCTGATAGAGGTTTTCAATAATGGATTAAAAAAATCTGTAGATACTGCTCTGTAGATGGGAGCAAATTGCTTAATCTAATCTTTACCTTGTTCTGGATCTTGACATGTAATCTGATTGTGTGTGTGTGTATGTGTGTGTGTGTGTTTGTGTGTCCAGAGCCAATTCTGCCCTTGTCTGGTCTTGTCTTGTTTTTAACTTTTGTCCTTGATAAAGATTTAACGGATGCAAAATAGGTTGTCTGGTGGATGGAATGTACCTTTGCAACCCTCACTTATCCTCACTTGGCAGGTTAAGGCTATTTAACACAGGTAGTAAAGGTACTCTCTTGCTTTGCCATAGGTAGAGACTGCGCGAAAAATGCTTCACAGAACCAAGTTTGTCCCAGGATCCATTTGTCTTCTCTTTCTCCACATTGTTTCTTTATACTTGAAAAAAATCTCTGTGCAGCTTCTAAGCCTCACTGTGATAGCTTCTTTCATTCATCAAGACAAATCCAGCCTCAGCTGTATGGACCCTTTGGGGGTTGCATATAAGATTGACTGCATATCAAATAATTACATTATGATTCATAACAGTAGCAAGATTACTGTTGTGAAGTAGCAACGAAAATCATTTTTATATCTGAGTGGGTCATCACAACATGAGGAATGGCATTAAAGGTTTGTTCTAAGTATTAGTGTTCTCCATCATCTTCAAAACTTCTACTCCCTTAAAACTGGTTTCAGCAAGGTTCTAGGATTAACATTGAAGATAATCTCCTTAAGCTAATTTCCAACAACGTGCAAGTGAGTTGTACCGCTAACCCTCAAAAGCAGCAGTTCTCAACCAGTGAGTTGCAACCCCTTTGGGGGAGGTTGCATATCATCTATAGCCTGCATATCAGATATTTACATTATGATATGTAATAGTAACAAGATTATAAAGTAGCAACAAAATGTTTTTATTGGGGGGGGATGGTCACCGCAACATAAGGAACTGTATTAAAGGGTCGCAGCATTCGGAAGGTTGAGAATCACTGCTCGAAGGGGACAAGATGTGAACATGCATCCCTAAGAGATGGGGTGGGATAGTAGATAGGCAGCTGGGCAGGTTGTGACCTGCCGGGCTAGGGATCCATTCTTTTCGTCTACTCGGATGGGATGCTTGGACTGTTTGTGATTTGTTCCTTCCACAACTGCATCCATAAAATATCTTTATTCTCTTACTTTCGTGCTTAGAAATTTCTGTAAACACAAGGAAAGTCTGTTAGGCTTTAAGAAAGATTCCAATGTAGTCCCAGGCCACTATCTAGGTTTAAAGTGAGAAGGTACACTCTCTGCAGACTACCTGAAGGTTATGTTTTCAAGTCATGTCAAGCATAGAACTGTATGTAAATAAGAAAAAAGAAAATATCTCTTCCTGCATTCCTGAGAAAGTGTGTGGAACTGTACTGGAGGGGCATATGGGCCCCACTGTAGCCCTGGCAGTGAACCAAAATATGTGCTCCTGCGTTTTTGTTTGCATATAAAGTACTTGTCACCAAAAAAAAAAAAAAAA
>JADRCD010119498.1:0-17936 GCA_019843815.1 Montemys delectorum
TGTGAACGATATAAAATTCAGACTGGTTTTTGCTTATGTTATCTTCCAAAGCAATTGTTTGCAAGTAATCACATTCCAAGAAGCTTTGGAATCAGATCAAGTTTGTGGGCTGATGACCCTCCATTCACAGGTGATTTTTTTTTTCTGTTCAGTGTAGAGACCAGAACTGAAATGGGGATATGTAAATTATACTTAGAGGAAGTTTTCGAGTAGCAGTCATTATTATAGTCATCAGTAATGGAAGCTCAAAGAACCAAGACAAGGTAGAAGTCAGACACAGTAGGTGTTCTGTGATCTGAGAGTCTATGGTAGGCAGATATCGTTGGGAAGTTTATGCTACCATGGAAAGGTTGCTTTCTTCAGGGCTCACTTTATTTCACTTGAGGGACAATCTCTGTTTTTCTTTCTTGTTCTTTGGTGTGTCTATTTCTGCTTTCTTCTCTGGTTTATTGGTTAATTATATTTTAAGGTAGTAACATCTGTATGTGAACTTGTCTTCATCTTTCTTAGAGTGAATTTAAAAGAAAAAAATCAAATTCTATCAAAAGAATGTCAGAATTTAAACACTGGGTAGAGAACACTTATCTTGAAGAAAACAGAACAAAATCATTTTGACATTTCTCATACTATTGGTCTCACATGTGGAACTTAAAGCAGCCAAACTCATGGGGACGTGGAATGAAATGATAGGTGCCAGGGTTTGATGAGGGCAGGGTTTGGCAGTGTGTTTACTAATGGGTATAAAATTCCCATTAGGAAGAATAAGAGATTTGTTGTATAACATGGTAAGTATAGTTAATAATGCATTTTATACCTGGAAATAGCTGAAGTAGAAGCTTTCGATGCATTCATTGCACACAAAAGGGAAAATATGTTAATTAGCCTTTCCACAATGTAAACACATTTCAAAATATCATGTTTGTTTGGCTTGCAATTCCAGGTTCGTTCTTACACGAAGGTCCAGGTAGGAATCTACAGTACCATGTACACAGTCAAGGCCATAGAAAATAAATGCAGCCTCTCTTGCTTGCTAGAGTGTTTGCCCAGCCAGATTCACACAGTGTAAGTCCCAGTCCATGCACAATAGTGCTACCTATGTTTGGGATGATCTTCTCACTTCAATTAACATCAAGATAATCATAAACACACAGGCCACGGGCCAACCTGGTCTAGATAACTCCTCATTAAGACTCTCTTCCCAAGTGATTCTAGGTTGTGTCAAGTTGACATAGCACAAATATTTTTATGCTCCTGGTTATTTAAGTTTTTTATGTACTTTAGATCTTGACCCCCTGTGATGGTTGTGGAATGCAAACATTTCCTCTAATCGCATAGGCAGACTCCCTGCATCTGATTTTAATGAGCCTGCATTCTCTTCTGGCCATACCACTTCTTCCATCCCTTTTGGTACTGAAGTCTTCATACCCTGATTGTTGGGGCTAATTGAGACGCGGCTGGGGTGTGTTCCTTGCCTTTGTTGTGGCTTCAGTGGAAGAACTTTCCAATCCTATCTGCCTTTTTTCTTGACTATGGGCTTTCTTGAGTATTTTTGTAAAAGAAAATCTGTCTTCCAAGACTTGTACCTGGCCTCCCAGGCTACTGTCAGAAGCCCCACTAACATGGTGGTTACATGTAAAGGACTTGGGGTGTTCTATAATCAGAAGCATTCCCATGTTTCATGGAGCCTGCGGGAGAAGGCTGCATCTGCTGTAGTGGCAGCAGCTTCCCTGCTTATCCCTGTAATGCTCCCTATTTATTACATTGAAGCACTCACACATGCACGCACACTGAAAAGGTATTGACCACTTTTCTTGCATTACCTCACCAGGTGAGTCTTTCCTCCTGCCTAAGCCATGAAAATGTTTTCTCAGGTGGCCCCTGGGAGAGCCTAGTGGAACTCTGAGATAAAGCCCATGAACACAGCAGGGGCCTCCACCAAACCTGCTCTGTAGGGGTTTCTCCCTCTCATAATAAGCCACACTGAGCTTCCAGCTGGGCCCTGGCAGTTTCTGCTCCAGATACGCCATCTTCAACTGAGTGTCTCTGAAGGTGTTCCGAGGGAACTTTATTCTACAACCTCAATTTTCTGAATCATCTGTATGGACAGAAGGAACTTTCTCCCCATCCTTTGAAGAATCAATAATAGAATCTTCTGAAGTAAATTGAAAATAAACAGAATAAAAAGAAAGAGGTCATATAAATTTATTAGTATACACACAGGCAAAGGAAACACACAAGAGTATAAATCTCAGAATAGGGCCAGATGGCTGAGGCTTAAACAGCCCGCTTTGGTATGGAGGAGGACGTGGTGGATGTAGGTCATTTTAGAAGACTTGAAAATGATTTTTCAGAGAGATGAATTTGTCTGAATATCAGACAAGAACCTAGAAAACATTCTACTGGGACTGAAGACAGGCCCTGAGAAGGCAAACTGATAGGTCCCACTGTAGCAAAAGTTGTCTTCTTATGTGGATAAACTCCCTCAGCTAACAGCCTTTGCAAGAAGAAATGCAACTTTGACCATAAGGTGTGGTGGCCCTGGCTAACGTATGCAGTCTGCAGATCAATTGTCCCTCGTTAATGAGATTCCAGGGAAGGAGTCTTAAGATACTTGCCTTTTTGGAGAACTTCCTCAGGTAACATAGGGAAGAAAGTGAGAGAGAAATGAGAGAGAGAGAGAGAGAGAGAGAGAGAGGAGAGACCCCATCCTGAGCAGAAGAAAGGATTAGAGAGTCCTTGATCTTAAGGTTTGAGAGGTGACTCCCAGTGCCTTGCAGCTTCTTTTAGTTAGAACGGTTCCACAGCCAATTTGCCATCTTTGGAGTGTGACTTTCTGAGCCCCAAAGAATTATTCTTGATTATAGTTTGCTTGACTGTACCCATTCCTGCAGGAATGATGATAGTCTTTTTCCTTTAAATTGTGTATATGTGTATACAAAACATGCATAGGTATGTTCATGTGTGTGTATATGGATGTGCATGTTGGGGGAGGTGTCCAAAAAAGAGCATCAGATCCTTTACAGCTGGAGTTACAGTTGTTTATGACCTGCCTATGGGTACCAAGAAGCAAACACAGATCCAAGAATAGTATGTGCTGTTAGTCACTGAGCCATCTCTACAGACCCAAGGTCCAATGATTCTAGAATGACTTGTTCCCCTTTTGTCATCTTTCTGACTGTTGAGACAATGTCTCCCAAGAAATTGAATTTCCCTAGTAATCTTGTGCTGTTTTAGGAGAGGCCTGAAGGCTGATGGAGCCAGAGGAGGAGCTTGTCTCCTGGAAGACATTATATAGTCTGATGTCTTACCAGACCAACATCAGGAGAGCCTGGAGCCACAGTGATGGTGGGCAGTGATAGGCTAGACCCTGTTGACCAGGGTTGTCTATTTATGCATATCTCTTGCCCCCTGTTTAAACCCAAACCTCATCTTGGAACTCTGAAGATTGACTTAGCCATGGGGGCAGGGAGCATCCACTGGACCTTTCCCTTTCTTTTCCAGTGTGGCCAATGTTAGATCAGAGACTGGCCACCTAAAGATGCATCTTCTCTAAGAGAGCAGATGTGATGGTGCGGCCTGAAAGAGATCAAGCCCTGGGCTCCCTGCAGTCTATCCTTATAGAAGACTAATAGCCTTTGCTATAAAAGTTAGAGCATACAAATCCCAGAGAGCATGAAGCAAGCTAGGCTCTCCCCATGGGACACTATATCATTACCTGCTCAGGACCTGTTTGTCCTCCTGTGCCCCTTGGCATGTAGACTAAACCAAACCAATCATGTGGTGTGGAACTTCCAGTCACCCTCTGACAATCTAAAAATATCAGAAACCTCCAGTTTTCCTGCAATTTGAAGGCTCTCTCCTTTGGGACTCCCAGGATTTTGAAGGGAGGCCTCAAGCAAGGCCCCCTGATCCTCCCTCTGGTATGATGCGTTCTGTCTTTCTCCCCAGCCCCTCTCCTATTGCTCTCCCACCTCAAGGTCTGAGCATGGCTCCCGTAGTCACTAGGCTCTCTCTTTACAAGGTTTATTCTGAGGAGTAACTGGTGTCAACTTCCTGTCCTGAACCAGCCTACTTCTTCTGACCTGCCATCCTCCAATAGGAGTATCAGCCAAATATCCCTTGATCTCTTTAATTAGCCTATTGAGGACTGGTAGCTGGGTCTTGCTTGTTAGGGTTGCCAAAGGCCACCCTCTGACCCTAACAATTCTAGTAACATTTCTTGTCTTAAGAACGGATGTGGTGGGCTGGGAAGATGTTTCAGTCTGTAAAGCAAGTACTGTGCAAGCATAAGAACCTAAGCTCTGATTCCTAGAACTCATTTAAGAAGCCAGGGTACTATTGTAACCCAGGAAGAGTGAGAGAGGGGCAGACAGATCCTCAGAGCACAAGGGCCAGCCAGTCTAGCTGAATTGAAGTGTCCCAAAAATTAAATGTGGAGAACAATTGAGAAAAGACACCTAATGTCAACCCTGGCTCCTAAAAATGTTCACACTTGTATTAGTCAGGGCTCTGTAGAGTCACAGAACTTATGGGTAGTCTCTATATAGTAAAGGAATTTATTGATGACTTACAGTCTGTAGTCCAACTCCCAACAATGGTCAGCAGCAGCTGTGAATGGAAGTCCAAGGATCTAGCAGTTGCTCAGTCCCATAAGGTAAGTATGTGAAGGAGAAAGTAAATCTTAACTCTTCCAATGTCTTTATGTAAATCTCCAGCAAAAGGTGTGGCCCGGATTAAAGGTGTGCCACCACACCTTTAATCCCAGATGACCTTGAACTCAGAGATCTCCCTGTCTTAATCTTCTGGGATTCATAGCCACTATGCCTGAAGATCTTCATGCCAAGATCCACGTCAGAAACTTGTATCTCTCAGCCTCCAGATTAGGACCACAGGTGAGCTTTCCAATTCTGGATTGTAGTTCATTCTAGGTACAGTCAAGTTGACAACCAGGAATATCACTACACCACCCAAGTGTACCACACATATGCACACACCTACATACATACACACACACACACACACACACACACACACACACACACACACACACAGAAAGAAATAATGATTTCTAAGTTCTTGATGTCAAAATTGAAGTCAGAAAACCCCACACATTCTTTTTTTGGCTCCAGGGGATTCCAGTTTAATTCCTGTTTCAACTTTCATTCCTCCACTGAAGTCATGTCTGCTCATCCATTCTGTCCTTTCTAAAATAATTCCTTTTGCATGTTCATACCATCCGTTGAAAACGTAGTCCTTACTCCAAAGAGAGTAAAAGTTACTGTATTCAGAGCCAAATATGAGTGACTCTAGCCTCAAAACACAGGTTCTGTTTGCTCTGAATTACATGTTCCCCTGTGGGAAAGGCTACATGAACTTTTATAGTCACAAATGTAGGGAAGTCATAAATCAAGGAATTTACCAAATACATTAGTGTGGGCGTTGAATAGCAGGGCTATAGTGAATGGGAAAGTCTATAGTTTCCGATGCTGTAATGTTCTTAGCTTTACACTTGTGGAAGCTAGGGATGTGCTAAGTTTAACAATATATTTCAAATATCTTTCCTGATCATCACAGGATGTTGGTCAGATACAGATATTGGTAGTAAATGGATCTCAAAGACAGTGTAAGTTAAATTTAAGTCTAAATCTGCAACACTCATCTCTCCACATTTACAGAGTTCTGGTCAACTAGCCTGCAGGATCTTCCACACAAATGCATCTTTTGTTTTTGTTTGTCTGAGATAAGTTCTTTACTAGTTTTCTTTATTTTATAGGTTTTCTAATTCTATAGCATCAGGCAATTGATAAAATCCCTATGAAGTTATTTTGGCTTCTAATTGTGTTTTTCTGCCAGACTGCTTGAACCTGTCCAGAATACATGGAATATTGGAAGTTTTGGGGTTTTTAGAGGATGTCTTATGCAAATTTTAAGTCTCTTTGCTATACATTGTTGTCCTTTGTCTGACTCACTCTGTTAATTTTAAGAGACTATGGAAGCCTTGAACTCTTTTGTTGTTATTTTATTTTACATGTTATTTTACAGTTTAGCAACTTCCAGGAATGAGCCATCTAAACTCCCTTGATGTTCTTTGCCTCTTTCATGGTTTACCTTCTTTCCAGTCCCTGTTGTCTCTGGGTTTTCTACTGTGTCTCTGGTACATGTTTCCATCTTGGGCAAGATTCAACTCCTGGAAAGTAGTTGACTTCTAAAATAGATTTCAAGCTGAGCTTGTGACACTCAACTGCAACAAGACCTGGTGCTAACTACACATAAATACATCACCACCCAGGATTTAATCTTCTCCATGGTAGATTTGGAAGCTTGATCATGTCAGGGAATCTATGCTTAATAACTAATCAGAAGGCTAACACACAAAACCCCAAAGCTACTTTATTAATTTTCTGAATCAGTAAGACCTTGACTATAGTCCTTAGAGCTGGATGATCAGTCTTTTCCTGTAGACAAAGAAAAATTAGCTAGGAGTTTAATGAAATCAGTCTACCACAGCAACAAAACAGGAAGCTAGTCTGTGGGAAAGTAAGCTGTGGGAAGGCAGGCAACAGGAGAGTCCTCTAAGCTCATTGGCTTAGCTTTTCTTCTTCGTCCAGCACACTCATGGCTCTCTGTGCCTACGCAGTGATAGAATTCTTCAATAAAGAGACCAATAATGTTAAATAATTACAGATTATATACAAATCTGAACACAATCACTCTTCTATCTCATGACTTTTCGTAACAATTATCTATCTCCTGTATTTTTACTCTAACTTTAATGCTACTATAAATATCTAATCTCTTTAATTCACAAAGAAGTGAGGGCATATAAAGAGACGGCTTGGCATCCAATCTATCCATTCTCCTCTATAATTCTTTCTCATACTCATACTGTCAACTCAAAACATAGTTCTTGCTACAAAGGATGTAAAAATTATTTTATTCAGAAGTCAGATGCTAAGAGCATGCACTGCTCTTGCCGAGGAACTCAGTTCAGTTCCCAGCATCCATTTCAGAAAGCTTACAACTACCTCTGACTCCAACTCCAGGAGATCCAACATCCTCTCTGGCCTCCTCAGGCATTTCACAAACTTGCAATCATACAGAGATACCCACCTGTACTACAAAATTAAAATTCATTAATTAAATGTCATCAAAACAGGCCGGGATAGAGTCTGATGATATTTTCCAAGCAAGAGTCTGCCTTTTGTGTTTGAAGATTAAATGGGACAATATATGCAATGCTCTTAGCTCTTTCATGATGAACACTTAGTCTCTTTCACCTTACTTAATAAAAAAAGCTGCTGAAGGGCACATGTTCACTTTTGTCTTATATGGATCTCATGCAGCGATGATCTTGATAAGTTTTAACTGGCCAGAAAATTAAGTAGTGGAACAATTTTCAATCGTAAGGTTGATGGAACAAAACACAACCTTAAGACTTATAACTTTAAGGACACTAGTAACAAATCATAACAGTACCCTACTTGCTAGTACTAGCGATTGTCTGTTCTGGCTTCCATCTATCCCAAGGAGTTCCAAACCAAAGGAATCATGTAGTCTTGGTGATGAATTCTGATGCCAGGAAGCAGCAGCTGATTGAAGCTAGACACAGGATAATCTTTTCTTCTATGACTCTCCGACCATGTTTGCCATCATCAACATCTGTCTCAGATACTACTTCATCTAGTGTTCACAGCTCTCTCTACCAGGGTTGGTTCAAACAAGGAAGTGGGTACAGTGTGACAACTAGTGTAGGAGAGAGAATCATGCCTTTCCCAGGTCCCTGATCAGCCTGTACCAAGGCCAGAGTGCTTGGTACTCCGTGCTCTTAAGTCTGTGATGTTTAGGCTGCTGGACCACTCTTCTGAATTATGTGCTTAATCAACCACGGCTTACAGAGGTAATGCCAAGAGCATTCCACTTGTGGCTATTTGTGGGCATTGATGGGGTAGGTTTGGAAAGAGTTATTTGAAAAGAAAAAGGTTAAAGCAATGTTCCTCAGCAACAAGCAAGCAAACAAACAAACAAAACCACCCCTTTGGGCCTTGTTCCCTTGGCAACAGAGGTATGCTTTAATCTGAACGTGGAGAACCTCATCACTCACACCATTATTTATACTAGGAAATGTCTCCATGCTTAGAAAAGTATTGGGTTAAAATGGGAGAAGCATCAAATGAAAACTCTGGACATGTTGAATGTGTCAACGAGCTTGTCCAGGCCTCAGTTGTTCCACTGTTTGAAGGTGGCATTATCTCAGATGACCTTTGACCTCCAAGAGCTGGGCCCCATGGCTCAGTTGCAGCCATCCTCTCCTCATGCCCTCCTTTCCCAGGCAGAGTCCAGCTGAGCAGATTGACGGCAGCAAACACAGAGTCAAATTCCCATTTAAAACCCAGGTTGTGTTATTTCGGTACCAATTACAAGGCTGTGGATCATGCTTAAAGGTGTTTAATATGCTGTAATGTTTAGACGTACTTGGCTCCGACATTTATGAGGGCTGTTTGCAGCAACAAGAAGCATTCTCTCACTGAGCAAGTATGCAGGGCTGCTGTAAAAACAGCCCAGATGGACCGGAAAGAACGCCTCCAACTGGATACAGAAAACGGCAACAAGTGCTTTTGGCCATGCTGTGGTTTTACCTGCTGACTAATCTCTCAACAGCCAGAGTCAGATTTTATTGAAATCTACGTCTGATGCCATTTTCCTTTGCTTTGGTCACTGAGAATGAGCATTTGTGAAAATGGAGTGTATGACCTTCTGTGACTATATTGTATTTGGGAGTCATGATTCTCTTTATTTGAATGGTAGCAGCACTGTAGCAGGTTCCTCGTCGTATCTTTCCATCATTCCCACACAGCAGTTGACTAGTTGTCAGCTGATGGGGCTTGTGGGTGTCCTAGAGCACATTACTTAAAGGTGGGCAGCAAGCAGGCATCTGTACACTCAAACTACAGATGGGGTTAAAATGAAGGGATCGTGTCTAGGAAGAGCCCACTTGACTTGAAGAAACTAGTTTAATAAACCACAACATGTACATGTATACACACACTCAGAGAGAGTCGGGGGGAGCAAATGGATCAACAGTAAATGGATGGATGGATGGGGACTGGTTTTATTACTCCTGAAAACTAAAAATGATTTCTGCATATTTTATTTATTCTTAGAGAATACATGTATTCAATGATTTCAATCATGTGCCCCCACACTAACATCCCATAATCCCTCCAGATTTTCCAACACATCACATTCAGCTCTCACTATTATTTTCTCTTTTTTAAAAATAAGCCACCTAGGCAAATTAGTGTTTCTGATATATGCATGGGTGTGAGGCTGTTTAATGATCATATTTCAAGCATAAGTGAGACATATACTGAGAATTCAGAGTGCATGATGTACGGCCTGTGGCACATTATGTAGAACTCATAGGGCCCTATATAGAGCTTATGGGGTCCTGTACAGAGCACATAATGGCCCAAAAAGAGGCCATACTGCTGCACTGTAAATACGTCAAAGTACAGTGGAAAGAGCTAATAGTGTCTGTGTAGAGCTTGGAGTGTACCTACATTGTGCTTTATAGTGCACACTGTCCTGTATGTAACTCAACATGACTCAAGTGAAAATAGCCAATTGTACAGAGCTTATGGGGCTCTGTAAAGAGTTCACAAGATCCCAAATAGGCATAATAATGCCCCCTAGAGACCTCATAGTGCTCAGAATTAACTAACACTACCTGGTATATAAATCATAATCACCTATGTATAGCACATAGCGCTTTGTAGAGAGCTGAAAGAGCTCTGTTCATAACTCAAAGTGAACTGTATACAACTCACACTGCCTTCTATAGACTTCATCATGTCCTGATGCACAGGCATCACTGGATAAAGCCCATAATGCCCTGTAAGGTGATCATCATGCACAGTATATAGTACATAGTGACCTAAATTGAGTTCAGTATAGACCTCATAATATCCACAATAGACTTAATTGTGTCCCATGTAAAGCTTATAGATTTCTGTATAGAGTTTAAAATGTCCAGTATAGAGCTCATACTGTCCCTTGGGAAACTCATAATTTCCTTTATAGACATTGGGGGGGGGAGGCTGGATACAGCTCACAATGACCTATGTAGGGCTTATTGTGTCAAGTATAAAGCTCAAATCCACATATAGAGTTCATAGTGTCCAATATAGAAGCCATATTTCCCTGTGTAGAGCTTATAATACTGAATACAGGTGTTCTATAACCCAGTATAGAGCTCTGTGCCCTGCTTGAGTTCACAGTGCCCCATATATAACACATAGTAGCCTGTACGGAGCTCACTGTCCCCTGTATACAGACCATAGTCACATGTATAGTGCTCATAGTGCCCAGATTTGAGATTATAGTGCCATATAGAAAAATCATAGTGCCCTGTGTGAGCTTCTTCTCCCTTGTACAGCATTAATAGTGCCAGGTATACAGCACATAGTACCAGGGACAAAGTTCATGAGTATATAAAGTACTCAATATAGAAAGAGTTCATGATGCACAATACAGGGCTCAGAATGCCTTGGGCAGAGCACTTGGATAGACTTCATAGTAACCTGTACAGAGTTCATGGTGCCCTGTATAGAACTCATGGATCCCTGTCCAGGGCTCATTATGTCCCATGTAGATCTCATAATACCCTCTATACAACCCATAGTTCCCTGGACAGAACATACGGTGTCCTATACAAGGTTCATAGTGCCATTTATATAACTAACAATGGCCTGTATGAAGCTCAAAGTTCCCTGCATACAAGTCATAGTGCCTGGTATAGAGCTTATAATGCTTTGTACAGAACTCGTAGTCCTTTACAGAGCTCATTATCCCCTGTAGAAAGCTGTTAGTGCCCTGTAAAGACCTCACAGTGCCTGTATAGAGATCATGTGCCCATATAGAGATCATAGCGCCCAAATAGAGATCATAGTGCTCTTTATATAGCTCCCTGTATAGAGCTCATCATGCCCTGTATAGGGCTCATAGTATGCAGTGTAGAGCTCAGTGCCCTACACAGAGCTTCTAGTGCCCTGTATTCACATATGGCACCCTCATGGAGCTCACACTCCATCCTCATGGAGCTCAAAATGGATATATTGAGCTCACAGTACACCTGAGTGGAGCTCATGGTGGATTGGTGTGAAACTCATAGTTCATCTCTATGGAGCTCACAGCACACTGCGAAGCTCACAGTGTCTGTGTAGAGCTTTGAGTGTACCTACAGTGTGCTTTATAGTGCACCTATGTGAAGTTCACATTTCATCTCTATGAACCTGCATGGTACTCACTGTGCCTGTGTGTGGAGCTCACAGAACACCTGTGTGCAGCTCACAGGGCATCTCTATGGACATAGCGCACCTGTGCTGACCTCATAGCTCACCTATGTAGAGCTCACAGTACACCCTGTGTATAGTCACTTATATAGACTTCAAAGTGTACCTTTATGGAGCTTATAGTGCCTATGAGTAGAGCATATGGTGCTCTATGAGCTCTAGTGTTTCTGCACATAGAGGATAGCACATCTGTATAGCACTCATGATGGCCTCTATAAAGGACATAGAGCCTGACACAGAGCTCACTACGAGGTGTGTAGGGCTCATGGTGATCTTGTGTGGAGGCCACAGTGCCCTGTATGGAGTATCAAACCCAACACAGAACTCATGGAGTTCTTCCTTCACCCCACAGGGCATCTTTCCACATTCCCTAGTACACTCATAAGAAACACTGAAGAGTGCCCTGTGTAGTCACCTTCCTTGAGGCCAGAGTGCCTTTTGTGGGTTCATATGTGCCTTGAGCTGACATAGCATCAATTCAGAAGTGATACGTACCCATAGATAGTTCATAGTGCACCTGTGCAGAGGTCCTAGTGCCATGTACAGCTCTCTGGGTGCTCTGTATAAGCTGGCACGACCCTCAGTAGGACACGGAGTGCACTTGTATGGAATTTATATTTCCATCTTATAGCTAACACTGGACCTTTCAATAGCACATAGTGCTTTGTATAGATAACTCGAATAAGCTCTAAACACCCTTATAGAGCTTGCTTTGTCTCTATAGACATGACAGTGCTTCGTTTGGAGCACATGGTGCCCCATGTAGAGATCCCAGCATACATGCACAGAGCTCATGGTGACCCAGCATACAGACCCTGTCTCCCTCTGTACAAATTGTAGTGCCCTGTGCACATCTCACAGTGGCCTCTCAAACAGTCCACGATGGCCAGCCAAGATCACATACTGCATTTGTATTCACCTCATAGGACATTTTTAGGGGGGTCACAGTGCTCTTTTAGAATCCATGGTCCCCTGTGTATAGGTTACAGTGCCCCATGTAGATCTCACATTATCCTATCCTGAGCTAATGTTTCTGTGTGCTGCTTCTAGGGCACTGTGTGCCAGTCACAGTTCCTTCCATATAAACCAGGGCAATGTAGTGACATTTAAATCTCCTGTGCACATCTCACATCATCCTGTACTGAATGCATATTGCCCTATTCAGAGTTCATGGTGCCCTACATAGAGCTGTATCTGGAACTCAGTGGTTTATGTAGAGTTTGTAGAGGTTTGTAATGAGCTCATAATGTTTTTTTTTTATACAGTTTAACTCACAGTGTATCTGCAGGTACCCCATACTGCCCTCACATAGAGCTCACAATAACTTCTATGAGTACACAGTACCCAATGCAGGGTTCAGAGTGCCCCACAGAGAGTTCAGGACAGGGCTCTATATGATGGTGTCAAATTTGCATATAGCCTGTGTGCATCCTCCTCCATACCATACCTAAATGACTTAAACTACATGATAAATGTAAATAGTATGTAAATATTTGTTATATGAGATCGTTAGGCTACAATGACATGAAACCGGTTTTTGCATGCTCAGTACAGGCACAATTCTTTGACTCTGTGGATGTGGAAGGCACAGGCACACAGGTTCAATTGTACATTGGATATTTGAATGTGGCACAGTTGGCAGATTGACAAACACTACTTTTATTATAACATGATATTTCATGTCCTTTTTATTTAGATATGTCCAGTTAGTTAATACCACCTTTAGACCAAAGGACTCAAGGATTCTATGGAAAGAAACTCAACACATTTCCCATAATCCAAACATCTCTGGGTGGAGTAACAGCCTCAAGAATTCAGCAGATATTAGCTCTATATTTCTAGTTGGGACACGGAGGGTTTGGTTTAATTTTCCATGTGGAGTGAGTTTTCTCATAATTTTGCCTTTATTTTACATGTTAAGGGCAAATTTGGAGGTATGACATAAGGAAATATAATAGTAGTGACCATTAGAAATAAGCCCCTGGACCCATGGTCATTTATCAAGGAGCTGCTAGCAGCTTTTAGCTGAAGTACTGGGGTAAAGCAAAGCCGAGGCTGTGTGCCTGCTGACGAAGACCATTCCCTCGTTCATTCTGCAACGATTGGCAAAAGGGCTTCGTCAGCTTTTCAGGTAACTGACATTGTTCCTTTGAACCAAACATGTTTTAAATTACTCTTTTATAAAATGCTTTTAATGTATTACATATTTTTAGAGCTCCTTTGACAGATCATATTAAACTTCATTTGACCTTTTATTGATGATTGGTGTCGCTCTTATGAATTTCAATAATTGTTCTTTGTTGTAAATCAGGCTTGCTCTTGGGGGGAAATTAGAGTGGACGAGCCTGCTGGCCTTTCTGGTAATGCTGCAGACTGCTGTAATTTTTTTGATTCTAACTTCCAATTAAAATGCTTTCTTTTCTTCTCAGTACTATTAAAATCACCCTTTCTTTTGCTGTCAGATGTGCATGTCAGTCTCTTCAATAAGACTCTAAATCAAGAAAGGCCTTGAAGGTGGAATATCAAAGCCACCTAGCTTTGATAATATCTGGCCTCCATTTTGGTCCTGGAAGTGGGGTGAAGGTCCCCATAAGAAAGATCAATGAACTGCACATTAGCAATGGAGTGTGGCGTTCAGCTTAATGAATGATGCAAATGAAGACCATAAACTTCTAGTCCAGAATATCATGGCACCTGTTTTAGACACACAAAGGGTGTTTGACTCCTTGGTCTTGATGCAAATGACTGAGGTGGCTGGGCCTCTGTCATGTAAAGGGAACTGTCACTCTGTTTCCAAGATTGCTAGCCATGTTGTAAAATAAAAGCCATGTCTGAAACATTGTGTTAATATATAAATCTGTGTGGGATCTAGCCAATGGAATTCAATGTCTTAGCATTATAAAAACGATCTATGACCTCAAGACCATTTCCAGAAGTTATTATGGGTGAGGTATCTCACCCTTTGGACAAGCTGCATTGATGACTTTAATAGGATAGTATTCTGAAAGGCTTAGAGAGTGTACAGATATCTGTGGTTTGTGCTCTTTCCCACTTTCAAGCAAACATGTACTATTCCCACAGGACAGGACAGGAAGGAAGCCCACACCTTGCAGCCCCCTCTGAGTACTGGGTTCGAAATCCCCAGGCCAGTAAAGGAACTGATCAGGATTTGGGGAAAGACAAAATATTTAAGAGGGAAATATTACAACCTTCTTTATTTTTTTCCTTTGAACTTAGGTAATGATGTTCTGGCTTGACAAAAGCCTTTTGTCCTGAGGAGGATTGAAAAGTACAGTGAAAATTGTTAACATTCATGGAGATAGCCAGAGAGGCATGTGGGATAGGAGAACAAAGGCCAGGTGAGTTGGTTCAGCAGCTAAAGGCATTTGCTGCCTAGTCTAACAAGCTGAGTTACATCCTTGGGACCCACAAGGTATAAGAAGAAAATGGACTCCCAAGTTGTTCTCTGATCTCTACACACATGATATGGTATGCTTATGCTCACACACAGAGGTAGATAGACAGACAGACAGACAGACAGACAGACAGATAGATAGATATTATAATAATGAAAAATAAAATAAAAGTGTCAGAGCACAAAGTAGTACCTGGACCCCAGAGAACAGTGATCTTAAGGTGTGCCTAATACAGCCTCAGGCCAGCATACAGAAAAGACAGTCCATCAGGATTCTTCAACTCCAGCATCATGCCTGAGTACGAGAATGACTCTTACACCCAAGTGGCACAATGTCACTAAAGTGACAGAAGAGCCTAGATTGGGAGTGTTTGTTAACATCCAATGATGGAGAGCCAGTAGGAGGCTGAGTATCACAGAGAAAGCTATTCTACCAAGATGCATACTGTGGCTCACAAAATACACACAAAATCACATAAAATAGATAATGTTCCTATTATCTCTGTTTTACAGAAGGGATTACATAGCAAGGCAGCAGAGGTCCTAACCCACGTCTTCCGGGGTTCACACAGTGCTGCCAAGCAACAGCTAGTGCCTTGAACATTTAGCTTTTGTCCCTGAACTCACCATATTGATGTGACTTATTGCACACTTTAGCTTCCTTCATGCAGATGGAAAAAATACTAATGATTTGCCCAGTCTGAGAAAGATATTCACCATCTTTTAAGGTATTAGAGTGCCAATATTTAAACTACACACGAGCTGTGGATTTATGGATTCTTTAATTATCACTGTCTCTGGTAATAAATCCATACTCCATCAAATCAAAGATGGACATTTTCAATCCATATGACTACAGACATCTGATGGAAGCTTTCTGATATACCCTCCCCAAGCCAAGTGAAGCATGCATACGTAGTGCTTAGGTGAACAAATAGGAGAAATGTGAAAATTCAAAGTAAAGCACCATGACACAAGGCAGAGTGCTCTTTCACAGGAAAGCCAGGGTGAGCAAAGTGCTGTTTCAAAACTTTGGGGTAAAACTGCTTTCCCCTCCCACCGTTGAGCCAGTCCTGGACAGAAGCCCCAGTTCTGGGTTCCAAAGAAGATCTATATTCCAAGTAATAGAGACAGTTGGCTAGAGCAGTGTGTGATTGCCTAGAGAAAGCCCAGACACCATTGCCCAGTTCTTCACATTTCATCCCATTGTCTCTAATTTAGTCACATGAACTCACCTCACTGCAAAGAAAGCTAAGGATATGCTCAGCTCCAAGCAGCCATTAACTCTGCTAGAAATTCTACCACTGTGGAAAAATGGAAGGGAACAAATGTTGGGGGGGGGGTGCTGTGCTGCAACTCACATCATACACGCCTTTGCTCATTCCACCATAACATAAGTCTTCTGCTTCTCTAAAACTGACATCCAAGATCTTCATCCCACCCCCACCCCAGGCCCCAGGAACAACTCAGTCCACAACTTATCAAAAGGTTTGTCTATGTCTTAGTAACTAAGCGCATGTTACAGAACAACATATGAGTATTTCATTGGCTGTGAGGAATGAACATTGTGAATGCTCGTATTGACACATTAATACGAAGCACACACAAACCCGTAGTTACTTCTGACATGTGTGCATGTGTGTATATTAGACTATATTTTATAGTAGCATGATCTATGTACCTATACATTATGTTTGTCTTTCATTTTCTTTTTGTTTTTCAGGTGCATATGTGTGCATGCATGTATGCATGTTCAGGTGCTTATACACATGTGAACACATGCTTGAGGATGCCTGAGTTTGATTTCAAGAATCTTTCTCAGTCACTTTTTTACACTATTCTTCTGAAGCAGTATCAACAAAATCCAGAACTGGCCAATATAGTTGATGTCACCATCTGGCTTGCTCTGGGGAATCCCTATCTCCACCTTCCAAATAATGGAGCTGCGGGTAGACTATCATCCCCACCTGCCACTTAAGTGGGTTCTATAGATCCAAATTCCAGTCTTCATGCTTACATAGCAAGCACTATAGCCCTGGAGCCATCTTCTGGTCTCATTTTTGTCCCTATTTTTATGTTACTATCATGTATTACTTGCATATGATAAGAGGCTTCACTGTGGTGTTTCACACATGCACACAACATGCTTTGATCTCATTGGCCATTATCCTCTCTTGTCCCATCCCACTGCTCCCAATCCCCTTTCTCTTCCCAACTAGACCTTCTATTTTTTTCTTGATTTCTTAGTGAGTTTCATGGGGGTTATTTACAGGAACATGGGATCCTTCTTAGTGACTGTCCTGCTAAAGAAGACTACCATTCCTACCAACCATCAAGTGCACATAAATCTTCATGAACAGGTGGAGCCAAGGAAGCCCCTCCTCCACTCTGTGAAGAATGTAAGTGGTCCCAATCATGAGTAGATCATGTGCAGGTAATTACACAGGTCCTGAGGGTTCAAGAACACTAACAGTCATGCCATGACAGCCATCAGTCTTCCACACGATCCCCTACTTTCTTATATTCTTCCCAGCCTCTTCTCTGAGATGTTCCCTGAGTTACGAAAGGAGTAGTACAGATTCCCATTCATTGCTAAACACTCAAATGTCACTTATTCTCAGCACTTTTACTAGTTATGGGTCTCTCCAGTTACCATCGTGTGCAAAAAGAAAAAGAAAAAAGAAAAACTCAGACTCAGACCAACAGCAGCACTAACCCATAGGCATCACCATAGTGACTTAAGCAGGCAATTTGATGGACATATCGTGCTAATTTCACAAAACATGAGCAGTAGATTCTCCTATGGGATCTGTGACCTCTGCAGTCACAGGCTTTTGCCTGGGCTTACATTATCAATGTGAATTCTTTCCTATAGAGCTGGCCTTCAATTCAAGCAGAAAGTGGTAGGTTATCCTCATAACAAACCTGCATGGTTGCACCTGTGAGCACATCTTGCCTGGACAGTTAGTAGTGTTGTATTTAGAGTCTACAACTAAATAGGTCTGTGGGTGACAGTTCTTCCCCGGCAGCAGCCTGCATAGTACCTTCTGCTACTAGCCTGCAAAAAGGAAGTTTCCAGCTATATTTATATATCTTTGATATGCATATCTATATGCATATCTATATGTGTATATATATATATATATATATATATATATATATATATATAT
>JADRCD010119499.1:0-10008 GCA_019843815.1 Montemys delectorum
ACACACACACGTGTACACATATATACATAGACATATGTATGTATGTATATATGTATTAAGATAAGTCTTTAAAAAAGTAATCTTTTGATGTTTTACTATTTTCATACTGAAAAACAGTATGAAATAATATATATTTTTGGACCTTTTAAACCTAAATATTAGTGTCTTTCCAAACTCAAACTTTTGAGTTTGCACTTTAAATGTTCAGAAAATATTTTCATGTGTATCTTTAAAGACCTCTGACCATTTGCTAACCCCCTTCTTTATGAATACTGACATAACATAGGAATTCTTTTTTCTGTGGGTTAGCTCTCCAAGCTCAATCTCCTGTGTCTGTGGTGGGTTATATCTCTGACTTAAAGGGGATGTCGTCTTTAGATTGCCTTCCTCTAGTGAACTCTGAGTCTCAGAGACAGCTTGTTTCCTGTTCCCACACATACCATCCTCCCAGCCCCACTCCATGTCAGGTGCATCCAGGTCTGGCCAGTGTTGTGAACTAGGAACTCAGAATTAATCACTGTAGGCCTCACTGGTGAAGGCCCTTCTTTTGTAGAGCAAAGCAAGTCATTAGTTCCTTTTTCATAAAAAGCAATTGGCGGGGAAAAATGCCCATTGGGCCCACTAGAAATAATCCTGCTTTAAAAGTGCTTTTAAATATCTTATTTAATGACGAAATTCACACTCATTACACTAAACAGCTTGGCAGTTTAGCTCTAAAAATATTCTGTTCCCAGTAAAAGAGAATTAGCAAGCAAATTTTCTTGTTTACTAATAAGATGTTAATAATTTAATTCTGTTTAAATAAATAATCCTTTAAAGTATAATGCTGAAATTACACTTACCCATGCGTTTAAATATTTTAGTATATAGGAGACAATTATTGCTTTTGTTCAGGGAGTCTTTGCCCTTTAAAAGGGCAAGATATTGACTTGATAGTATGGGAAAATATACAAAGTAGTCTCGTGGTTGAGCCTTTCTAATGATAATTTACATTTTAAAAGGAATTATTGGCTTGTAATCTCAGCACCCAGGAGAATAGAGCAGAAATACTGAGTGTGGGGTTAATGTGGATGTGAAGGGAGAGCTTCAGAGAGAGGCAGTGAATGAGAAAGGAGCAGAGATGTGCACTAGGCCCACCCGGAACAAGAAAAGTTGTGTAGTTCTCTTCAGACTTCAGAGACCTGGGTTTTGGCTAGGTTTCTTGTAAGGCACTAAGAGCAGAATTCCTGATAAAATGAAAGAAAAGCTTTGTAAATGTGAACTAAAACCCTTATATTTATGACTTTGGTGGAACCTTTCAGATGTCATCTCATACAAATGATGAGAAAGTAAAAGCTTAATGATGAGGGGAGAAAAAAGATGGTGAAGAACTCCCTCTCAGCCGGCTGGTACTGAAAGCCAAGCTTTAAAGTAGGGCAGCTTCACCTTCATAGTGATGCACGTTCACCTGGTTTCCCAATTAAAGGCACTACATGGTTTTCAACATTGCTAGCCATCAACGCTTTTACCACTATTGAATTTTGATATTCAGGGCAGAGATCAAAAGGGTTCAAATTACTTGAAAATGGTGAGATGGTTAGCATAGAAATAGCTATAATTTGGATGTCTTCTAATTGCACCATGGCTTTTGTTTTTGTTGCACATCCTCAATTTACCATGGATTGCATAGTGAGATTTTCTACCTTTGGGGATGCATTAAATAATTTTATTGATCAAGTGCGGGGGAGGGGGGAGGCTGAAACTATAGTTGCAGTTCTTCAGAAACTAAGGCAAGAGAATCATATAAACTCCAGAGCCTGGAAGACACAGTGACACCCTGTATCAATAAGTGAATGATCTTTTTTAAAGGTTCAACAGAATAGTATGATAGACAGACTCCCACATTTTGCATGGTGACGATGGGGGATTTCTTTGGTGTGGTTGGTGCACTGTTCATTTAGCTCTAATAGGACATAACTCATGAAAGCTGGTTGCTCTTGTCTGAGGAATAAGCCTATTACTAAATGAGCCCCACCCAAGAGATCTAAGAGCCAGTGTTGAAAGTAGTTGAGTTCCCTTTTGAGGTGAGTCTTGTTTTTATATTTCTCTTTCTATTAGAGGAATATAGACATTGTAATATTTCAGAGCACCTGGTTTTAAGTTAATCTACAGACTTTTCTCTCTAGAAATGCAGTACCTGTGAGCATCAACTCTCTAAGTAAGTCTGGTCTTGTTTACTTGGAGGTATTTATGATGAAGCAGGTCAGACTAGCCACAGAAAAGTTAAAGAACTCTCTCCCTCCCTCCCTCCCGACAGTGTGGGGTGCTGAGCACATCAGCCGTTCACGTGCAGGTGATGATTTTCATCCTTGTGTTGTGCTCTTTCTACAGAACAAAGACTAACTAATGACATAGTCCTCAGCTGACTGACTGAAAACCTGACTGGACGAACCCCTGTCGACAGTTGACAGCTTTTTTGTTTTCCTTTTCCTTACATATCTGATAGTCTACATACCATTGCTTATCTGGGATTGCTGACATGTATATTTCTGACCTTACTGGAAAAATTAATATAGTAGTTGTTTCCTAGAACAAAATGTTGTTGTGTATAGCAGAAATAAAGCTTCCTTAGAGAAATATGTTGTCATGTATAGCAGAAATAAAGTTCGCTTTGCATAACTAAATCATGACTTATTTATATGAAAGACAAGAATGAAACCGTGGGTGCTGGTTAGACTTTAAGTAAGTGGCAAGTTTCATCGATTTTGAGATACATATTTTCACTTTTTAATATCTGTGAAAGTAGAAACATATCAATTGTATGATACAGTATGAGTGACAGTCTTTTTCTGGTAAGACATGAAATATAGGAGTTTCTTTTATCTAGCCACTTGCGTATTAGAGTCAGTGGAACAAGCACCCGCTCATTTCACACAGTCTCACTGTTGGCTCTGCCAGGACACAAGCAGTGTTTGCTAGAGAGAATGCAGTGTTGTGTATTTATTGCTAGACCAAAATTTGTTGATACTTTTGTGAGGATTTCTCATGGTTATAAAGTCTCAATTTAAATCACTGAGATTTAAATTGAGATCTAGAGGGATGTTTTGCGTGTGTGTGTGTGTGTGTGTGTGTGTGTGTGTGTGTGTGTGTGTGTGTTGGATGAGATATCATTTGTCATGTAATATAGGTCTAGGCTACCATACCTACTTATCAGTTGCTTTGAGAGAATAGAAATTTTTTTCATTTATAAATGTAGAAGCATAATGGCCACTCCAAAAATGTGATATGTGAGCAATTATCAGTATAGGCTATGATAGGAGATGGAATAATTTTGGAAATTAAAAATAAAAAATGTAGGTACCTATCAGGCATGGTATGCCACACTTGTAAATGCAGCACTCGGGAGGCTGAGGCAGGAAGACTGCTGTACATTTGAAGATAGCCTAGGTTTGAGAACCTGTCAAGTAGAATAAAATGCAAAAAAATTACTAAAAAATACGGTATATTTTGAAATTTCAAGAATGAAAATTTATATCAACTCTTAAAGAATTAAATTAAGAACTTAGCAACTTAAAAGAAAATATAATGAATTATGGTTGGTGAAATATTGTTTAATTACCTCCTCATTATGCCTGCCACACCCTGAGTCAAACTACAAATCACAAAGCTCAGTTACAGGGAGCACCATGGAGTATTTAATCCTGGACATCTCTCTATTGAGAATTTAAAATCTTTTCTCTAAATCAGTAATTTTCATAAACTTAGAAAATAAAATCTCAGTTGATCTGTCCAGGCAGAAACTGAACCAATATTTTTCTGTGAGCCAGAGCCATGCGTAAAAAAAGGCAAATGCTCTCGGGGGAAATGACCTGAAGTAAAGAAAACTGAAGATTCATCGCCAGCAGATTCCTTCCTCCAAACTTTACTTCCTAGGTACAGTAAACTTTTCATGGGTTGGAATTAAATTGTTTACAAGCTGTCTGGCTCTAACACTCCAGTTATGTTTGAATTCCCTCACAAAATATTCCTGGCTGGGGGCTTCATACTATGTAAAAAATAGCACAATTTATAACAAAGGGAGCTCCCTATGTCTTCCCAAAATGCCTAATACCTTTGGTTAATCCTCAGTTAGAGATAAACCCACTCTCCTACAGTTCTCCTCTGTTCTGTATGGTTCTCAGAGGCCCCGTGTAGAAGCTAATCCTTTTCCATGGCTCTTCCATGCCCGCCTGCCCTCAGGTGCACTCACTGAGCCTCCTCTCTCAGTTCTCAGAGGTGCTGTGGAGCTCTGAACGGCAGAGCCCCCAAAGACTCACAAAGTTGAACACGTAATGGCACTGTTTGGAAGGTTTTGGAACTTTGGGCCGGAAAGGTCGTTTAATGTTAGAAGCAGAGAGAGCTTAACGGGCTGTTCTAGTGGGAGCTTGGAAGATAAAGCCGCGAGAATTGAAGCATACCTTTAATCCCTGCACACCTAGGGAGGCAGAGACAGGCAGGTGGGTCTCTGAGTTCTAGACCAGCCAAGACGACATAGTAAAACCCTGGCTGAAAAAGTGGAGTGAAATATAAGAATGCAGACAGTAGAGGCCTAGCTCGTGAGGAGAACAGGACCTACTAGTTAACAGCTGGGCTAGAGGCTAATCATGCAGTATATTGGCAGAAAAATTACTTTCACCTGTTCTTGAGAATTTGCATGAAGCTGAATTCAAAAATATTTGACTAATTTTGGTCATGGAAATTTCAAGCTATCATAACAACTTATTCTGTGAAATGGTTGTTACTAATTACTCTTCTGAAATGCTTAAGGTTGCAGCCAGCTCTTGTAGAGGTTGTAACTTAAAAGAGTTGGCACCATTAAAGAGGAGCCTCTGCCGCTATAATGTAACACCAGGAAAGGTGCCGAGGGGGCAAGACCCAACCACCCTGCTAAAGCTCTGTGTGTGTGTGTGTGTGTGTGTGTGTGTGTGTGTGTGTGTGTGTGTTGTGATAGGAGGACACACACTAAAAGTTCTGCTGCTCATAAAAGTGAGTAGAGAAGGTTTTCATCCCCTACAAAAACTGCTGCATCTGTGGCCCAAGGAGGTCAAGTTTGCAGCCAAACTCGGCAGTGTTGTCCACATATTATGGGTTTGGGAGACAAGAAAGCTAAAATTGAGAGAGTCTTGGATTCTTCCTCTGCATTCTCAGCCACTGAGACTAGGCATTGTATGTGCAGGGTTGGACATTGCAATTACTCCAGGTTATATACTCACATCTGAACACTGGAGCTAAGAGCCACAGATGAGAGAGAACATGGGGCATTTGTTTTTCTGGATCTGATTTACCTCACTTTAATATAGTATTTTCTGGTTCTACTCACTTACCTGAAAATTTTATGATTTCATCTTCCTTTACAGCTGAGTGGTATTCCATAGTGTCTATGTACCACATTTTCAGTATCCATTTGTCAGTTGTAGGACATGCTATTTCCATTTCTAAGCTGTTATAAATAGAGCAGCAGTGAACATGACAGAGTAAACATCCATGGAATAGGATGCTAAGTTCTTTGGGCATATATGCCAAAGAAAGGTATGGCTGGCTCACTTGTGGGATTTTTTTTTTTTTTCTTAATCTCTTTGAGAATTCTCCACACTGATGGCCAGAGTGGCTACACCAATTTGCAACGTGGTAGAGATGTTTCAACAAGTTCTCTAAGTGATCCTGATAGGTGGCCTCTGGTTTTTCAGTTTGTAACACTCCGTTATAAACTGTTTCCATATGTTGGACTTTGGGTTGGATTGCTGAGGGGCACTGAGAAGTTGTCTAGACGTTTTCCTACACTGGAAAGTTTTGAAAGTTAAGTATTCCCTTTGCCTCAGCCTAGTATTAGTAGATAGGAATTGCAACAAGAAACTGGTAATGTGATCATTACAGTTGTAGATAGTGGTAGAGCCTCACTCAGGCATAATTTCTTACATATGTGGATATTAAGCTCTATTAAAAATCCTAGCAGGTTCTCCACAAGTTTTGACATCAGAAAAAGAAACGTATTCTTATATTTACATGATTTTAATAAAGAGGGAGAAAGATAAATTCATCATTTGTTAACGAATTCCATTGTGGTATCTGGAAGCCTAATAAGTGGATTGTATCGTTTCCTTTTCTAGAGACAATAACTCAAGAACACATGGACCTTGGGATCTAAAGGTATGGTATGGCTAGAGGGTCAGACAGCATGCTTAGGAAAACTCCACACTGCGGCTTGCTCATTGTAGCGCATCTACTTTGAGCTGAGCAAATGTGATTGATGGCTGCATTTGCTCCCAAGGATGGTATAGACCATGATGGGAGAAAATGCACACATAGTTTGAAAAACACACCAGTCCCTGCAAAGTCCATCTGAGAGACTGCCCCGGAAAGGGGAATTGAGGCTGCTTTTTAGGAATTGAAGCATTCACATCAAGGTCCACGTGACCTAGCAAAGATGCAGGTTGACAGAGACTACAACCACTGTAGTGCTCATAAAAACCACCCACCTGACCGTATCACTACACGTGTACTCAGGAGAAAGAAGACGTCAGGGGGCTATTTTAAGAAAATGATGGCATTTGATATGTGAAACTCTGTGACAAGGTAAGTACTGTTTCCAACAAAAACTGGAGAACTGTTAAACACAGTCAGATAATGGAAGTGGCCATTCCCAGATGTTCTTCAGAGTCTGCGTTTTGTGAACTCTCTGCTGTTTTTCTATAGCTCACTGAGTTTTGTATTTAGTTTGGAACGGTTTGTTCCAACCAGTAATGCTTAGGTCATAGTGTCCAGTAGCTAGGTCAAATTGTTAGGAGTATTTGTTCAATTGTTTTATTTGTTTTTTAAAATTCTGTAAAAAGAATTAAAGTTGTCTACTCCAGTGTTGCTTACCAATTTATTTAAAGATGTGATATATCAAAATATATGCTTCAATTTTTTTTTTGACCTTTTGTTTTTTATATCAATAAGTTCTGTTGTGTTTGGTTTTGGCCCTAGGAAACAGTGTTTACATCCTCACTATTGATCACAAAGGACTTCTTTTCCACATTAGTACACTGGTCACTGAAGAATAGAGGTGCTATTGTGACACTTGGGGAAGGTAGAAGACAAGTAAATCACAATTTCTTGCTTATAGGATTGACGAGTCCAAGGCAGTGGGTGAGTGCACTGGGCAGGTAACCTGCATTGTCAGATAACAAAGTTCAGCCAAGCAAGGGCAGAGAGATTGCTCAGAGAGTTAAAAGCTACCGATGCTCTCTTGGAGACTTGCCTTAACCAAGAGAAAAAAGAACCAGAGCTGGCATTTGTACAAACCGAGGGGTTGTCCACCATTAGGTGACCTTTTAGCTTAACTCTTCATTGGATATTCCTAGCAGTACTCACCTTCCCACCTTTACCGTAGTTCTGGGAGCTGCTTCTATATGGGATGTCCTGATGTAACCTAATCTTTTTCACCCAACCCGGGCTTCATTGTAGTGACTCAAAAGAAGTATCTCACAAGAAAGGGTAGGCCTTGCCTCCTGCCTTCCTGGGAGGTGTGTGGTGTGCCTGGAGTGCCAGCTTCTGCCTAACAGCTCAGTCAGCTTCCAGCTCTGCCAAGAGCACGTGTCACAAGTGGTACCACGACACCTTGGTCCTATTTTCTCATCTTTTAATAATTAGCAATGTAGATACAAACACCTGCAATCCTACATTCCCAGTGGGCCATGGGGCACTCAGTGAAAACAAAAACCAACGCATTCCTACCGGGCAGAGAATGCTGAGTGTTAGTGGGGGCCAGAAGGCGTCTCTGCAATACAGGACAGTAAAGGATGAGACTTTTTATTTTTTTATTTTTTTTGCCACTCACTGAAAATCTGCGTTGAAGTAGCTCATGGCTGAAGCACACCAGCCCTATGTTATAACACTGTGGATGAGGAGGCAGTGATAGTTCTGGGCAGCTGTTGAGAGTGCCATCAAAATAGTCTCCACTCTGTACTTCAGAACTAGTTAACTGGAAATTATGCAGTCTTGGAGACTTGCCTTAGCCAAGAGAAAAAAAGAACCAGAGCTGGCATTCACCTTGTCTGTGCAGTGGGGTGGTCATAGATGATCCCATCCCTATCAGCAGAGTAATGCCAAGTGAAAAAAGAAAGCAGTTAGCGCCAAAGAAAAACCTTTAGGTTCTGGGCATCTGCCGCTTTATAAACAGCTTTAATGTAAAGGGAGTTTGGGGCTGCTTCTTCTTCTTTTTTTTTTTTTTTTTCTTTTTTTTCATTTATATGAGTACACTGTAGCTGTCTAAAGACAACCAGAATGGGACATCTGATCCCATTACAGATGGTTGTGAGCCACCATGTGATTGCTGGGATTTGAACTCAGGACCTCTGGAAGGGCAAACAGCCAGTGCTCTTAACCCCTGAGCCATCTCTCCAGCTGTCATAAAGGGGGATTTTGATCTTATTGCAAGAAATCCCTTTTTTACATAATAGACCTCTTAAGGTTTTCCCAGGAACTGAAATGGGACTCACACTTCTTACCACTTTCTAGCCGTTACACCAGGACTTAGGCCAGCAGTGAGGCAATCCCAAGTTGGACCATTCCCTTGAAATTAGTCTAGGTTAAGGTAAACCCAGTGAGAGGATGAAATGGGCAAGAAATCTGAACTAGTATTTCAGACTGTGGTTAAGTGTTGAGAGTGAGCCATTGGTGAGACTGCAAACTGCTCAACCACCTTATAAAATATTTACAATAACCATGCAGCACCCTGAGTTTAGCAGTTCCATTGCTCACTAGATATCCAACACATACGTGTGTTACCAGAAGACATGCAAAAAATGCCCTTAGCATTAATTATACTAGTTCCAAGTTGGCAATGACAATTTTAGTGAATCTCACAGATATCCATGAGCAAAAGAAACTGATTGTCCAACAAATGAAAATGGGCTAGCTAGTTCCCACTGGAAGAGTTCAAAGACTAGCCAAAGAGAATGGAGACATTTACAAAGGAAGCTTAGGATGTGCTAGTATCCTTGTCTTTTGGACCACGATGATGATGACTTCTATTATTCATAGTTTATGCATGTTCATATTAATTGTATACTTCAATTGAAGTTTCTTGTTTGTTTTGAGGCAGGGTCTCACTGTATCCCTGGCTGACTTGGAACACACAATATAAACCAGGGCCTCGCCTCCAACTCACAGAAATCTACCTGTCTCTGACTCCCAAATACTGGGCTGAAAGGTGTACACTACCTTGCCTGGCTGATATTTCTGTTTCTTAATGAGTAAAGTAAACAGTACTAGTGGAACACACAGCTCTGTAGTGTGAGAACAATGTCCTGAAGCTTTTGGAACACCGGGCTTTCTTTATGTGAAATATGTGTGCATGCCATGGTTCTGCAGGTGCCTGCCGAGGCCTGCAAAGGATGTCAGATTCATCAGAGCTGAGGTTGAAGGTAGCTGTAAGCTTCTGCTAGTGCTGGGAACTGAACTCCGGTCCTCAGCAAGAGCAGTAAAAGCAGGAAGCACTCTTAGTCCCTAAGCCATCTCTTATCCCCCACATTCTTTATTTCTGCAACACGCGTGTAGCAAGAAGTAGAGATTATCTGTTTTGGCCCCCACTGTGAGCAATAAGGCATTCTGAAGTCCTTTTGTGGGGCTAGGAGTCTAATTCTGGAGTAGAACATTTGTCTGATGCATGAGGCCCTAAGTCAATCCCTAGGATTTTAAAAATAACTAAAGATAATAAACTGCTTTTCAAACTCATATGGCGTTCTGGTGAGCCACAAGGGAAGATGGAGGCCAGTGTCCACTGTCAATCAGCGTTATCTTTATCAGTAGGCTGTGCTAGTAGCCTTCCATTGAAGGGATTCTAAACCTAAGTCACCTGAGGAAGAACTTTAAAGCCCCCTCCGGCCCAGTTGCCACAGTGTTTCCATGTAACCAACCACTAGAGGAGGATAGCAAGTTTGAAAGCCCAGCAAGATTGAGGGCCACCCTGAGCTACATCAGAAAAAAGAACAAACAACCCCCCCCCCC
>JADRCD010119501.1:0-35456 GCA_019843815.1 Montemys delectorum
CAGGACTTTCTATGTTGGGGGAATTGGGTTCTGATGATGCCAAGTGACCCTGGTTTGTGTTGTTTATTTTCTTACGTTGGCCCCCTGCCATCTGGTTATTTCTAGTGCTACCTGCCCTTGCTAAATCTGACTGGAGCCTGTCTTTCCTGTAATCCTGGTTGTGTCAGAACTCCCCAGAGTCAAGTTGTCTCTGTGATCCTGTGATTCTGGGATCCTGTAATCCTGAGTGTGTCAGAGCACCTGTGAGTGGAGCTTCCTCTGGGTGTTGTGGGACTAGCTACAGAGCTTGTGCCCAAGGTTTGCTCTGGACACCAGCCCAGACAGAGCAGTAGGAGCCTGAGTCACTGGGCTGGTGGAGTTCCTGTGTGCCTGGTCCTGCTTGTCTAGTCTACTGAAATTAACAGTTATTACCAACTTTGATTTCAATGTTTTTGGAGGCTGTAGAAGCACAGTTCTAGAAAGTGTTTAAGTTGGACTTTGTAACAGTGCTTCAAATTGTAAAAGTCCTTTTTGAACAATCAAATTATTCCATTTATTTCTCTCTGGGTGTACATGTTTGCACATTTGCTCATTTTGCACATTTGCATGTTAAATATATGCACACAAGTTTCATATGTGGAAAGCATATGACAACTTGCTGGAATGAGTCCTCTCTTCTACCCTGTGGGTTCTGGAATTCAACTTATATCCTTAGACTTAATAGGATCTTGACCCACTGAGCCAGTTTCTCACCACAACTCTGCTACTTTCTTATATTTAGTCAGAATTTTCTGGTTACTGTGGGAATAGTTCTTACAGTTGAGGTCTTACTAGTCTTTTGAAAGTTTAGAATAGATATGTAGTTATGTATTTGTAAAAGTTAACTATCATTATTCATTACCTCTTTTCTCTCAACATTACCCTATATTTATTTTTCATATTAAAAGAAATGCACACTGGCTTAAACTGCTGGGTACCTTACTTGTTTAATGGGAAAGGTGAGGTGTACAGACGACTTGACTCAGCAAGTCTGTGTGGTAGGCCAAAATGATGTTCTGCCAAGCTCCAAAGTTTGGTCATAAGATTGATAAAAATCCCAGAGAAAGATCAAATGTTTGAAAGAATTAATTCAAAAGAATAAAATGATTCTGCCTCTGGAAGTTATCAACAATTTTTCTCCTATCTTATCAGCCTGTTTTCATTTGAGCCAATATGTAAGGCTAAAGATTGAATTCTTTGATTAGCTTAGATGTACACTAACAACCTTAACTTACTGTTTCACAAATCCAAGAGCTGAATGGTTAAACTGTGTGTCCTCGTATTCCATGACCTTCCCAAGAACAATAATTGAGAGTTAACCACCAAACACAGATTTTATACTTAAAGGTAAGAATTTTAAACTTCTAGGGTAGAGAAAATGGTTTTACAGCCAAGTTTGGATATACTAATGGTGGATTGTTTACATAATTCTTCTGTAAAGAAAAATGTTCATACTAGACTTTACTGTGACCATCCTGCAGTCAGGAGCTGGTTCTCTGACCTTGCTTTGCCACAAGTAGCCACGCCTCTCTCCAAGTTCCTGCAATAGCCATGACTCTCTCCAAGTCCCTCAAAGACCGAAGATGAAGATGCTGATTGGGCCACGAGATGCTGATGGACTGGGGGAGGGGTTTCTGCATCCCTGCTTGTAACAGAGTCAGTTGAAAGCACACCATGCCTAGGTCCCATCTTTTAATCCCCTCTTGCCGCCCGGTTCTCTTCTCTACAGACTCCTATCCCTCTCCCTCTGTTCATATTTAGCTGCAGGCAGAAACACTTTACCAGTAACAGGGAAAATATTATAAACAGAATATACCATGCTTTACAAAAGTGATTGTCTATACCTGCTAAAACTTTCAAAATTTCAAATTTCTGTTTCAACACTTGGTGATCCTTTAATGATTCCATTTGGCTTCATGTATTTATTCTTTGAAGCCACAATTCAATTATCACCCTCTGAAGACTGTCCCCAGACTCCCATAGTTACCCTTAGGCTAATCTGCCAGGCTGATACTATGTTACTGTAGATATTATTATGACATTTATCATGTCATAATTATAGTTATTTGTTTCTGAGCCTATATCCTTTTCTAGAATATTTTTATTATCCAGAACAGACATTATGTTTTCTGGCCCATGATTGGCAACCTTTAAAGATTTGTAGATGACAATTTAAATTAACCAAGTAATGTTAGGTGGGGAACTCTTCAATGCTTGAGCTAAATAAATAAATAAATAAATAAATAAATAAATTTCCTTAAAAAAATCTCCATTAGACCTTTCAGAAACCAAAACCAGCTTAGAACATACAAAACACTTTATTTTCAGTAGGGCTTTTAGGTAAGGGGAGTCAGCTGGGGGGAGGGGGTGAGACTATATTGTGAAGCTTTAACTTCCCTAGTCTGTGGAATGAAAGTCCTAGCAGTGCTACTTCAAGGTGGCTTGAGTAAGTGAGCTCAAGTGAGCTTTAAGGTGACATCTATAGTAAGTGTCCACTGTTTGTTTTTTAAAATAAGTATGGTATACAACTCAGGCTGTTCAAACAAAATTCAAATCTTCCAATTCCAACTCTCTTTTTTGTTTTCTAACCAAAGCCAGACTTATCCTGTTGGTACCATTTCTACTCTCAGGTGATAGGATTCCTATATAGCCTTGGAAAATAAAAAAAAATAACAAATAAACCCTATGTTCCTTTATATTATTCCCCTAATGCTTAGACTAGAGGCTGAAAGATGGCCATGATAGTGGACCCAGTTAAAGTTTGTCTTTGTTATCAATAAAATAAAGATGATTGGATTGAACCTCTACTCTTCCCCTCTCTCCTGGTTCCTACCTACATCGCTCTGCAACGAAATAGCCATCTAGTCAACTCAAAAACAGAAGAAAGAAGACAAACTGCTCATGCCACAGAAGATAAACAGAAGGATGTCATTGCAAAGCCACTAAGGCATCACTAGGCTCCCTACCTCCAGAATTCTGGTAGAGTATCAAGAATAGCTGCTACGTTTAATCTTGAAGTGAAGCTTTTTGCTCCATGTAGTTATCATATTCCAACTGGTACAGCAATGCTGTCAATCATAGGTTGGTGTGTGGTACATTGACTTTAGCATAACATCATATTCCCAATGAGAAAATACAGAAAAGAACAGAAATAGTTTCCACATTTTCTTCTGTGATGGGTTCCTCGATCGCCGTGAGTTTCATCCTGTAAATGAATCTGTTAACCTCTTCCATAAGTAAAACCTGAGTCAGCAATCTCGTGAGACTTGTTTTCTTTTCCTAGCCTGTAACTAAAATGAACTAAGGTGGGAGAGAAAATGGAAGACTTGCAAGATGTAATAGCTAATCGTGCTTGTTAAACTGACACATCTTGGAATCTCGACTGAGGAATTTTCTCCATCAGTTTGGCCAGTGAACATATCTGCTGGAGGCATTTTCATAATTGTGATTTGATGTACTATGGCTCAGCTCACTGGAGGTGATATCATTCTTATGCAAATGGAGCTGTATAACAAAGATAAGCAGAGCATGAACTTGGGGGTAATCCACTAAGCAGCATTCTTTCATGTTTACTGTCTCAGTCTTGACTTCAAGATCCTTCCTTGAGTTCCTGTCTCAGCTTGCCTCAATGATGGATTGTCAAATGGAAGATAAGATAAGCCCTTCCTGGGGGTTAGTGAGATGGCTAAGCGGTTAAGAGCACTGACTGCTCTTCCTAAGGTCCCGAGTTCAAATCCCAGCAACCACATGGTGGCTCACAACCATCTGTAATGAGATCTGAAGCCCTCTTCTGGTGTGTCTGAAGACAGCTACCATGTATTCACATATGACAATGAATAAATCTTTAAAAAAAATTAAAAATAAATAAACCATTCCCTTCCCAAGTTGCTTTTGATCAGTCTTTTACCAGCAAAAGAGAAGAGAAGCAGTTATGGACAGAGCAGATTTCCACCCTCCACTAAAAATATCAATGAAGCAATTAGCCTCTTGTCTGAATGAATAGCAGACCATTTGAACACCACAAAATATATTTCTAAAGTGAAATCTTTTAAACAATGAGACATTAGATAAATAAACATGTTAGCCAGTGAAAACTCTATTAAAGAAAAGGGTCCTTCTACGTCTGAAATTCATTCATTTATTCAACAAATATTCCATTGTATATCAAATGATATTAGTATATTACATACAAAATGCAGAAAGCAAAATAAAACTGATCTTTTTGCTCATTTGGTTTACTATAAAAGGAAATGTTTTTAATGGTTGTGAATACAAATGAGAGGCAAATTTAAGCTGGACCTTATTTTAGGAGAAGGCAACATGGGGCAGAAGTCTTGCTTCTTTCTACATATATTTATATATATATATATATATATATATATATATGGGGATCAGAGGGCTGCCTGGTAATATCAATGCCAACAGCAGGGAAAAAGTTTTAGTTTATTGTAAGAATCAACTTCTGAAACTGGTTCTGTTTATAGAAACAAAAGTCCTTCACAGAAGTGTCTCCCCACCTCCCCCACCATTCACATTTCCCTTGGTTCTTTTAGTTCATTTTGTTTTAAGGTCAGAAAGATCAATTCTGGACAGATCCCTGGATAAAACTATAGGGAATTCTTTTCCTGAAGTTACAGGAGTTGTTAAATATTGATTTGGCATTGCCCTAAGGTGAGGGGGCATGTTTCAATATCGGCATAAAATGTACCTGTATAATTCATTGGCTCTTTGCTTCTTTCAATGCACTCTTCCCAAAAGAAACATTTTAAAAGGTTGTATAAAAAATATATCAGGCCAAATCAAAAACAATAAAAGCATTACTAAGAACCAAGGCAACACAGTCTGACTTCATCCCCTACAAAACAAAATGAAACAAAACTTGATGAAGTACAGAGACTGAATGGAGAGGAGAGTCTACATGCTTAGGTCATCATGTTGTCTGGTTGGTACTAATCATTGCCAGGCTTGAGTCTATCAACTCTTGCAGGAGCATCATTGCTATTGCATGATATAGTTTACATGGATTAGTCCTAGTTGCATTTATAGTTTGTATTTCCACAGACACAGATGGCAGATAGCCCATTTAGAGCTGAATGTTTTCTAAGGTAAATACTAAGAGGGGACTGGAGATTATAGACAGGAAGAAATGTATTCAAAGTTTAGTCAACATTAGAGGACCAGTAAGACTGGAGAACATTGAGGCCATCTGGTTAGCTTCTTAATTTCACCAGGATAGCTGTCAGCATTCAGCATTACCCAGGGTAGGAAAGTTTATTGGCGATTGGCCCTGAATTAATTTTTTATGTAGATGCTTAAACATTGCCTCTGAAGAAGTTCTGTTTCTTTTATTCCTTTAAATGGAAGTTTAAAGTCAGGCTAAGTTATAATGAAGAAGAGACATTGCCACATCTATTTAATTTTTTTAAATGTATGTGTATGAGTCTTTTACCTGTGATTGGTAGAACCAGAGAATGGCATTTTATCCTGTAGAACTGGAATTATAGATGGTTATGAGGCACTACCTGGCTGCTAGCTTTGAAACTCCATTCTCTGGAAGAACATCAAGGTTTCTTCTCCGCCATCTTTCGAGTTCCACTCTTGCTACATGTTTAAATATGTCAAAGTAAGTAAATCTAAGTGAAAAATCTAAGAAGTCTTCATTAAAAGCCACTCTGGGAAGGCAGGGTTCTATATCTATTCATGTTCTTCCCCCCATGCTTCATTAAAAGGGTTGATTTCTCTCTCTCAACCCCCAGCCTATAGGACAAACAGCTCATTTCATGTCCAACACTGCTGCTCATTAGCATATGATGGGATAGAAGCCGAAGAGCTATATGTACTGCACAGGTACTGCTTTCCTGCCAGCAGTTTTGTGCAGGATTAAATACTAAGCACTTTCATGCAGTTTTCTCAATTCATATCCATTCTATGAAATGCTAGTTTTCTTCCTTGCCCAAGAGAGAGGATTGTATGTATTAATCACTATCTTCTCTTTACTCCTTTATCACACATCATACTGTTGATTTCAAGTTAACTTCTGACATCCGTTACTTTGTCTCCTGTTCCTTCCCTCCTTTGGATACTTTTTGTTTTTATGGTATTTTACCCTGAAAAGAATATGGGCATCTATAGTAGACTCTAGCATGAATGAAGGCTATGTGTGTGAGCACGCTGAATCTCCCCCAAAACTCAAGTGATTGAAGAATGTGAAGAAAAGATGTCTTTGCTATTCCCAACAAGATTTTCTATCACCTACCCCTCAGAAAGAGGAATATCACAACCATGATCTCTGGCAGGGTGTCATGTTGCAGAGCAGAGGATTTTTTTTTTCTTCCTTACAACATCTGCCTTATGGAAATAAAATTCTGATTTGCATTTCTAAGGCAGCTCTTATTGGTTTTGACTATATTTCTAAAAATACATAAGCTCTGACTCCATTTATATTTGAACCCAGATGATTGGTTACCCTTTCTGGGGCTCCTCTTATAAAGATAATGAAAGACACATGCTTTTAAAAGATTCTCAACAAAATTCATATTAAACATCTCTATAAACAGAAAAGTGTAATTGCATCCATCTAACTACCAGAATCTCAGGAGGTGCTTGATAATGCTTTAAAAAGGTGTGTATGTGGGGATGGCATTTGCCCAAAGGATGCCTAAGAACTGAACTAACCAAATGCATTCTCTTTTGATTTCATTGAAGTTTGTTTCACTAAAATCAACCTATAGCTGCTCGGGACTATAGAAGTGTTAAAAGAAATATAAAAATAGCACAGAATCAAGAAACTTGCAAAAGTGAACATATGATAATGAAGATGTAACATTTGGCATGTCCTAGCCATTTCTCTAGCATGTTCTCATCACATTACAGACACAGGCACAAACCTTCTATACCTTCCAAAACATTTTCTTCAAACTATAAATAAGGATGCAATATTCACTTTCTTCAAGTCAGAAATTCCCCTTCCACAGGAATACAATTTCAATGTTCTATTAAGTTCTAAATGGCTTATGATTATACTATTAAAATATGTCCTGTGTTAGAAGAACACATATGTATAGAAAGACAGTAAGTAATAAGTGTATAATGCAATGGATTTTTAAAAGAACTACTATTACCTTGATGAAAATATAGAACCTCCCATACATTGAAACATAGTACTTGGTATCTTTGGTCAATCACCACGCATGCAAATACACACAAAAACACCACATACACACACACACACACACACACACACTCACATACATTTTCTCCTAAGCTAACTAGACTGGTCTTGAGTCCAGTGCCGCAGGATTTTTAACTTTAGATAAATGGAATCATGCAAATTTAAGTTTTGTTTTCCTTTGTTTCTCTCTCTGTCTCTGTCTCTCTGTCTCTCTCTTTCTCTCTCTCCCTCTTTCTCTCTCTCTCTGTGTGTGTATGTATGTATGTATGGATTGATGGATGGATGGATGGATGGATGGATGGATGGATGGATGGATGGATGGATGTACATAAGATGATTTGAGGTGCCCTATAGCCTATCTTAAGTGGCTGTAGCCTTCTGACAAACATACGAAGAACTGAACTCTGGTCCTCTGCATGAGTAGTAAGTGCTCCTGACTATTGAAGCCATCTCTCCAGCACTCTCAAGTCTTCAATGATTATGTCCCTTTTATATGATATTTCTGAATTTCATCCATTCATCTTCATTTGTTTTCACGAATGAAATGGCATTGTTATGGCATTGTTATGGACATTGTGTGATTTTCAATTTGTAATTCTTAAAATGAATCCTGCCCTGAATACCAATGCTGTGTCACCAATACATATTTTTCTTTCTTCTTTGTTAGATATACACCCAGAAATAGGATCATTAGATTAGAGTAAGCAAAAGTTTCTGTGACTTTATTCTTAACCATACACTGCTTGCTCTTTCTGTTCTTTGCACGAGGTCTTGACTGACTATGAAGCAGCAGGCACAATAGCTCACTCCCTAAACATTCTTTACAAAGATATATGTAGTCTCACATACATAGCAAGATGAAAATCTGACAATTAACACATTTGTGGTAACTCTTATACAATGTCTGGTTCCCACCACAGTGGGTCTTCTTCACTCTCTCTCAACAGACTCCTGGCAAACTCCAATATCCATTCCAATTATTTTCTTCATGATTTCACATTCTTTTGGACATGTTCCCATCCCTGTTTCACTTTTCCAAATAAAGCTCTTGCAATGTATTAAATTTCCTCTGAGCACCACGAGAGGAGAGTCTAACACTAAAGAAAAGTCTGGCTGTTGGATTAGGGTTGATAGTACCAGCATCAGTCCATACCTATTGTTCTCTATCTCTCATTAGAACAGTCTTCCTATAGAAATATATCCCTGGAAATCTGAGGATTCTTTGATTCCATAAAAACACACCATCGTCACTATTTCCCTAGTGATGTTAATACTCTTGGCTGAATCAATTTTGTATCTAACCTGTCTCTTGGAGGCTGATATTTTCTCAGCTTTGCTGTTGCTCTGCTTAGCTTCTCCCATCATAGTCTGTTGAATCATTGAACATCATTCATTGAACAATCATTTATTGAACAGCAGTGCATTCCTTTATCTTTAAAATAACAGATAATTATTACAGAAAAATGAGAAGTTAATACATGTTAGATAAACCAACGTAATCTTATACCCTGTCATTGATAAATACTTGGAATTATATTATTACAACTAATAATATAATATTATTACAACTAATAATTTTCTAATATTTATATGTCCTTCAGATGTTTCAGGCACAGAGAAAGTTGAGCTGCTATACTATCTTAGAAGATAGACAACGAATGCCACCTTTTGTGGCTATTCTGGGAGGAATAAGAGGAGTGGGCTTATATTCTCTGATCTATTTGATTGCTGGACATGGGCCACCCACAAGGTATGATCTTCAGAGAGTCTGGTTTATTTAGAAGACATTCTGTAAGTATCTAAAACATAGGAACTCTTTGGTCTACCAAGTAAGATCTAGGTGGTATATTACAACAGCAACCATAAAACATATGCTGAAATTACTAGTTTTTGTAAGCCATAAGCGTCAAGGTTTGAATTTTCCTAGTGACAAAGTTCAATATTTGAGGATACGCACCCCTATGATCATAAAAATCCACTCTTCATTTTAGAAAATTGTAGATGTTCCCACAGCAATTGAGCTGTACTCTAATGATTAAGTATTTCTATCTTAGACAATTTACATTATTCAGCATGCCCAACTCATTTAAAATATAATTCAGTTGTCTTTGTTATGAGTAGGAAATAGGAAATATTCCATCCTCATCCATGAGAGAGTATCTATTCATACTGGCATAAATGAGCACCCTTCTACATAAAACATTTTTCTTATTAGATGTTTTCTTTATTTACAATATCTCCTTTCCCAGGTTCCCCTCCAAAATAAAAAATAAAAATAAATTAAAATAAGAAAAAAATAAAGTAAAAAAAAAAAACACCAAAAACTAAAACAATCCACTATTCCTTCCCCCCTCCCCCTGCTCACCACCCCACCCTCTCCCACTTCTTGGCCCTGGCATTCCCCTACACTGGGGCATACAACCTTCACAGGCCCAAGGTCCTCTTCTCCCATTGATGACTGACTTGGCCATCCTCTGCTATACACATGCTGCGGGAGCCATGAGTCCCCCCACGTGTACTTTCTGGTTGGAGTTTTAGTCCCTGGGAGCTCTGAGGGTACTAGTTAGTTCATATTGTTGTCCTTGCTAAGGGGCTGCAAAACCTTCAGATACTTGGGTCCTTTCTCTAGCTCCTTCATTGGGGACCCTGTACTCAGTCCAATGGATGGTTGTGAGCCTCTACTTCTGTATTAGTCAGGTACTGTCAGATCCTCTCCGGAGACAGCTATAAGTTCCAATGAGGTTTCTGCACTTTGTTTGCTTTTCTTTATAGATGTTTTTGGAACTCTGATGAAAATTCATCTCCTTATCTGTAGGAACATATAGACTAATGGATTTTATTTCTATTTTTATCATGTTCAATTATTGCAAAAACTTTATTTGTCAACCTATCACCTAATGCAGTTACTTACAAGCAACCCCTATCCTATCCATGCTTTTATTTATTTATTTATTTATTTTACTGAGATAAAAAAAGGAAGAAGAGATGTACTTAGTGTTGGCATAGCCTGGGGCCATAGCCCTTGCTCACTATGCATGCACTGGGAGATGTATAAATAAAGCTGATATCTCTACACTAGTGATCTTGTTATAAAAACAAGCCTTCACATAAATTTATCAAGAATGTTGTACATGAAAGATATAAGCTTTGGCTTTCACACAAGACATAGCAGATATGTTTATTTTGATCACTAATTAAGTTATATAGAAAGGTCAGATTGATGTAAGGTTAAGAAAACATTAGTCTCTCCCCCGTTACCTGAGATATTAAGTGTTGCATAATGTCAGCAATAATTCACCAGCCTGTTTTCTCTTCACTCACATTCAACAAGGCAAACAGAGTCCCACTGAGGCATGCAAAAAAGCTCTGACTAATACATACAGACCATGGAATTAATAAATCATGGCCATTATTAGAATTCTTAAACAATATTTACAAATCAGGCATGTTTCTTATCAGTTCTAAAGCCAGATGAAAATATTATCTACATAGAACATTAATTAATGAAATCATTGTTGTCAACTGGTGGCCAAAGATTACTAAAAACACAGTCATGGTTTGAAAGCAGATGAGAAATTTGACTTGCAAAATGTCCATGGAGATGTGTGGCTGCTAATAAATTTGTGCTGTGCATGCCCATGCATGCCACCCTTAGGCAAAACAAGGGTAGCTTTAATTGTTTTTGTGTTTCTGCATATGTTTTCACTGCATCCAAACCTTCTTGAACTGTGCTCATGAATTCATATGCTTATATTTGTGGACTGTGTACAACAAAGTTACTTATATACAAGCTGGTATTTGAGAAACAACCTGATATTGTGTCAATATAAGCTTTGCAGTCTATAGCAGGTGCTAGGAACTAGATTTTCTTCCCAAATATTGTCAGAAAATTAGTGATAGCCCTAAGTGTAACATCAATTATGGCAACAAGCTTTACAGTGCTAATCATAAGTTTTATACATGAGGTAGTAAAGAGATGTAGTTAAATTAACAAGTAATACCATTTAAGGTCTTTAATCCCACAAGTACCATTTAATTTCAATTAAGTGGAGAATTTTCTTTCCTTTTCTTTATTGTTTTTGTTTTTATTCTCTTTTGGTCAAGTTTAGCTTAATAGGAGACCATACATTTGATGAAATATTGAGTGGAATACTTTGATCAGGAAATGGAATATTTAAAACAAAACCAAATAACCAAACAACTAAACAACCACAAAATAAGCGTTATAAGTAAATGACCTTCTCCTACCATTCTGCATCTACTGAAATCAAATTTAAACTTTATTCAACTTCAACATTTTTCTTGTTTTAATGCATTCCATGCTCTTAAAATATTTATGATAAGCACTTAAAGTATGAGAGGTTATTTGTCTGGATGCTTTTGTCCTTGGAAGGATGTTATCTTCAGGGGCTCTTCATAATGCTTTGTTTTTCTACCCCTTGGCGCCATCTCCTTGTTTGTGAATTGAATGCTTAGTTAAAGCATGAGAAAGTGGGCATTATTTACTCAGAAAACCTTAACAGCTTCATGGAAAAACTCTAGATTTAGCAGTTATGAGAAAAAGGGTGCTTAGAGCACAAATGCTTAGAGAAATTTGCCTCTGATGGACTTTATTCTAACAGACTTCGAGTATCTGCTGTAGCAAAGGACCATTTCTGCAACAATTTGGCCATAAGCATAAATTGTCATTCATTTCCAAACTTCTTAGGAAAATAAGTAAGAGATGGTAGTCTATGGTTTAATTTCAAAGCAAATTCTTTGTCACAGCACACTGAATTTTGGCACATCTATGAGTGAGACATTCTGGCTGTTTTTGTCCACCCTATTCATATGAAAAGTGTTCTATTATTCTGAGGACAAATAGAATAATGAGAACATTAGCGCACAATGGAGTGTAACTTCTTTTTATCTTCAGCAGCAGATGCTCAATACAGAAATGATCGTCTCAATCTTCGTAAATACAGACAACAGTGTTCAAGCCAAGTGTAACTTTGTTCTAGCTGTAGTAGGATGAGTACGTATCACATAGTGTTAGTTTTAATGACTGAAATCCAAAATAATTTTACTTGTCCTGGCTCTTAAAACTTATTCTATCCTCTATCCAAGAGGATGTTACATCTAGAATCACTGGCTACATCTTCACACTGGGTCACTTTGCCCTTGCTCTGTAATCTTTGTCTAATTTTTATTTTGTTCATTGTATAAAGGAAGGGGTTCAGTCATCAAGTAAAAGTGTTGAGGTATCCTAGCCTTGCTAACAAGTTCTATCTTCTTTCTTAATCATCATCACTTTAAAAAGGATCAGGGCGAAAGAGTCATCTGTGAGTCACTGGTGAGTGTCAATGGAGAAAACTTCACTGAAAATTGAAGGGAAGGGCACAGGTATGAAATACTGTCTAATTCCCCACATAAAACCAAATGTCTGACCATAAGATACTTATTGTAATTTGAGCTTTATTCTTACTGCACTGTAATGAAATAGAAACAATGACAGTCCATGCTTTGAAGTTCAGAAACAATTCAAAAGACACATCTCCAATGATAAGTGTAGGATTAATCATCTACTAGAACTATTTCAACTATCATGATTAATGCTGTAGTTAGATAGCTAATAGAAGAATCTTTGAGTGTTATTAGCGATGCAGAAAATCTAGTTAAATCTCCAGCTGAATGAGACTTTTCTTATTGTTTTTCCTTTGCAATTCATTCATTATTCATCCCTTCAAACACATGTAATGGAATATTTATTATTATCAGTTCTTTGAAAAAAATCTCATGCAATGTATTTTGATTGTACTCACTTCTACCTCACCCCTCCCATTAATTCCTCACAAATCTATCCCTCATCTTTCCATTCCTCATTTCTTTCTTTTAGTTACTTTCATTAAATGTATACATATACATACCATATGCTGAAATAATTCAGTAATGTTCTTATCTTTTTATGTACATATGACAAGTTGGCCTAGGATAATTGATTAGGGATTCACCCTTCGGAAGGACTGACCCTTACTTTCTCAGAAGTCATTAATTTCCCATGGCTTTACTTTTAGGAAGATGTCCATTTAAGATTTCATTTATCTACAATGGCTGTCAACTTAAGTTGTCATGTGTCGCCTACCACATTATTGAGATTTCTTGAGTGCACTTTCTCTTTTTCTTTTTTTAATAAAGAAGGTACAATCACATAGCAGATGTGCTGGTTCTCAGATTCCTACAAACTTTCGGCCCCTCTTCTAGGATTCCATGAGCCTTAGGTGTAGAGTTACAGGTATAGCTAGATCCATTGGGGCAAAGCAAGCCAATATCAGCTGTTTTCTTCATTTCCAGGACAAGAGTGGTAGTAATGGAAAAAAAGAAATCTATACTCTCAATGAGTTGTTTTGTGGAAGAAAACAGAATAAGGTTGTGTTTCAGTAAATGATTATACTTTTATGATATTGGCAGAGTCTGTTAAGGATATCAAGTAAGATATTACACAATAGTGCAGTAGAAGTGAAGCAAAGATCATTGCATTGATTAGTGTGAAGTATTGTCAAATGGATTAGCACTAACATAATAACAAGCTCATCATTTTTAGAGGTTATAAGAATGAGTCCAGTGTGACAAACCACGGAAGTGCTGTGGACAAACACCAAGAGGTGAGTAGAAACCCAAACATCTGATTTTTAATTATTATAAAGGATAGAGGTTTCACTCAAATGGTATTTTGTATTCACTGGAGAATTTTATGTATTTTTGAAACAATATACTAGCTAATATAGATAGACAAACTACGGAGAAAAAAAGACTGAAGCAATACTACTTATTGTATCCTTTTTGAAAACAGGAAAGAAGTGAGCATGGTTTGTATGAGGGAGACACATCTAGAAACGGGAAGGAGCGGTCACAGTAAAGACTTACTTTAGAACGGCCTCCATTAGGATATTCAGAGTTAAATGTGAGAAATGTCTATACAATATATAGACCTGAGGTCTATATAAAATTCTGGGATGTAAAGCAATAGGAAGTTGAAAGTGGTATACTAAAGAAACTTACTAAATCATCTCACAGAGTTAATGTTAAAGCTGGAACCACCACAACCCCGAAAGAACATATTCTAATTTATTCCTCTTATTTAAGGAAATAAATTAATTATTTCCATTAAACTGTGACTCTTTCTTGTATAGAGATTTTTTGAGATATTCTTTTTGTCAAATTGAAAGAATAAAATAATTCTAGTAATTGAAAAACATTGCATATCCTTAGTATTGCTTTTCTCTTCTTTTTCTTACTTTATTCATATTCTGTTCAATTTTTCTACTAGTATTAATCATCTCATAAAATCTAAATTATTGATGGAAAAAGACACATTTGCTTTTATTAAACTGATACTACTCATGGGTTGGAGACAATGAGTATGAATGCCATACTTCAGAAAGCTCAAAAACATCACATGCTTTTGTCTGTGCAGTGCATTTTTCCTTCAAAATGATTAGCAACTTGAGTATAATCAACAAACCTGAAAGATGTGTTGTAACATTTTCTCAATTGTGTTTTATCCCAAGATCTGAGGAGCTGATAGGTAAATAAATGATTATCATTTACTGTTAGTAAAGCGTGAGAGCCACACATGTGCACCCTGGCTTAACCCTAAGGCAATCAGTAAATACACATTTCCGCTTAAGGAAAGCAGGTGTCAGCACATAAAATGGACTGGATTTCATATCTGTTTAGTACTTTTTGTCCATGTGTACTATAAATCAGAAACTGGGTATTAATGATTAATTAATTAATTAATCAATGTTTTGAGCCTTCTGTTAATGATTTTATGTATCTAAATCATGACATTGATACACTTTAAGATTTTGGAGGATACATTTTTTTAATTAATTTTATTTTCAGGGAACATATTTGATCATGTTTCTCCTTCCCCCTCCCTGGATATCCTCCTTACTTACCCAACTTGGCTACCCAACTTACTCAACCTCCTTACCTATCCAACTTACTCACCCCACTTACCTGCCCAACTTCATGTTCATGTTCTTTCTTTCTCTATATCAAAAAAAAAAAGTAAATTTAAAAAAAAAGAAACATAAACAAACAAAAAAGGCAAAAAGCATACCTCACAAAACCACAAAAATACTAGTCAAATAGGCAAAAGACAAATAAGACAAAACAAACAAACAAACAAAAAAACGTTATTCCAAACCTCTCCTAAAAAACAAAAACAAAACAAAATAAAACAAAACCACACAGCCAAAAATAAAGCAAAATGAAACAAAAAAGACTAAAAATATCATTGAGTTCATTTTCATTACCCAACTGTTTTTGGCAATGGGGCCTGTCCAGGAATGTGGTTGATATATCCTTGGAAATGCATTAACAATCTATTAACTTCAGAGTGGAATCGTGATAGTAAAGTGCTGGCTTTCCAGCTGTTTGTACATGGAAAGACAACTACAAACATATTTAAAAAAAAAATCTCAGAGAGGGAGAAGATTCTCAGTAAAAGACAAAACAGTGTCTAAGGGAGAGCTACTCTCATTCAGGAGATGGGGGGGACCTGAAAAAGAAGTTGGAAAATTCACTTTTCAGAAGGCAGGATGTAACACATGGAAGGTCACTGCTGACTCCTGGTTTCTTTCCTTCGGGCCTGAGCTCATTTCCCCATCACTACTCAATCAGTCAACTCCAATCCCACTCATGGTTCATGTAAAAAAACGGCACTTCATTCTCATTCTCTTCCCACCTCACCAATCCTCCTGTTCCCTGCAGAGACAGTAAATGCCTAAACTTAGGAAAAGGTATTTATACACTGCTTCACCAAAAATTCTAAAGTAGTAAAAACAAAGTTTGCTTATTTCCCCAGAATATTTTTTAGACGTCTGTTAAATTCTAGGAGAGAACATCTATTGATAGAATTTCACAATATTTTGGAGAAGAGACAGTGGACAGATGAGAGATGATGTGTTTACCTGTGTGCTTCGTCTTGTAACCTGTGGGGCAACTCCTCCTCTGCCACATCCAGCTGCTCTGATGTCTGTGTTTTCAATTTTCTCTTACATTCTTCCAGATATAATCCAACTTACACCAATCACACTGATAGTTGTAGTATGATCATAACTAAGGCAAACAGAGAGTTCAAAAAGCTAAGGCAGATGCAAAAGGGCTTATATTTTTGTTTATTAAATATTTTAATAATGGAATACTTTAAAATGAATAGCATTTTTAAAATTTTTTTATTAGATATTTTTTTATTTACATTTCAAATGATATCTCCTTTCCCAGTGTTCCCTCCAAAGAGGGGGGGAACCCTGTTTCCTGCTCCCTCCCCCTGCTCACCAACCCACCCTATCCCACTTCCTGGGCCTGGCATTCCCCTACACTGGGGCATAGAACCTTCACAGGATCAAGGGCCTCTCCTCCCATTGATGACTGACTAGACCATCCTCTGCTGTACATATGTAGCTGGAACCATGAGTCCCACCATGAGTCCCACCATGTGTACTCCTTGGTTGGTGGTTTGGTCCCTGGGAGCTCTGAGGGTACCAGGTAATTCATATTGTTGTTTGTCCTAAGGGACTGCAAACTTCAGCTCCTTGGGTCAAAAGGGCTTATTTTTAATAGCTTGCTGCATGTGTTTCATGTGTAGAGTTGCTTTGTTTCCCTGAGTAAAGAAGTACCTTTTTAAAAAATGTGACTATTTTAATTCAGACTATATTTAAAAGTAGAAGGAGTTAGGTTTCAAAATGTATTCTATTTTCTATTGATTCTTGTGAGACATTGGAAGCCATGCAATTTATCTTAGTCTTCATTGACATATTGTTAATCTATAAAGTATTTAGTTGTTTTATACTTAATTTTGTTTTTACTTAATGAATCGCATTGACATTACTATGCCTATAAATCTATGAGTAGAGAGAATGCTGAAGGAATTTATATGTAAAGCCTAAAATTGCATGGTATTGAAAACAGAAGTTACAGATGTTAAGATGGTATGAGGTATGAGCACCAGGGACAAAGCATCTTTGTGAGTACTGAGACTGATGCAGGGCTCTGTAAGCTCATGATCACTTTCATGAGAAGCTCCTCAGTGTCCAGCCATGGGACTGACATTCTGCCTCTTTATATTTGTGTGCATTTCTCAGTAGATTTGCCAAGGACTATGACAATAAACAATATGAGAATTTCTCTTTCCAAGATTGAATATAAAATTATATCTACTACATATTATACAAAGGCATCATAATTATACTCTAAATTATATTTTCAAATTTCTATTGTTATTGATAGATTAGAGAATGTGTTTTCAGATGCAAAAGTCATCCTTGATCATTTCATCTTCATTTTAGATTCTCTACCAAGTTTTTTTTCCTATATGACCTGCAGGATTATGTGGAAGGGCAGGCCAGAAGATTGAGTGGGCAAAAGTATTTGCCTCTAAACAGAACATCCTTAGTTTTATCCTTATACCAATATGGTAGAAACAGAACTTACTCTTGAAAGATGTTTTGTGATCTCCACATGCACATCATCTCATGCATGCTTGTGATTGAACACACACACACACACACACACATACACATACACATACACACACACACACACACAGAGAGACAGAGACAGACAGACAGACAGACAGACAGACAGACAGAGAGACAGGCAGAGAGACAGAAAGACACACACACATAAGTGCAATAAAATATAAAGGATTGCAGAGTGCCTAACATTCTCTTATGAATGACTAACATTAAGTAGTTTTTAAACAATCATGTTCATTAGTCAGATCTAAGTTATCTTTACTTATATGAACAATTCATTTCAAATGAACAAAAATTTAACCATTTTCAATGCATTTATATGACCATTTCTCTCCATTAACCAGATTATTAAACAGATCAAAGCCTTATTGATTTAACTCAGTTTAAAAATTAATTAAAATCTGTAACTAGATTACACACAGAGGCAAATGAAAGGAAAATATCACTACTACACAGGATGGAGCCGCATCATTCTAGGACCTGGCCATTCTCACAGTCAGTAGTCAACTTAGCATTGGTGAGTGTGTTTAGCAGCTTCATGCCTGGCACATGCCTTTGAAAACATGCATTCTCCTCTGCGGGCAGTGACATCATTTTCCCTTTTTGGCTGAATGGACAAATTTTTTCAGAATAAGAAATGTCAAATATTTTTAAATCAAGGCGTCAATATTGGGGCATATAAAAACTACAGCAGCCAGGTGGTGGTGGCACACGCCTTTAATCCCAGCATTTAGGAGGCAAAGGCAGGCAGATTTCTGAGTTCAAGGCCAGCCTGGTCTACAGAGTGAGCTCCAGGACAGCCAGGATCACAGGGAAACCCTGTCTCGAAAAACCAAAACCAAAACCAAACCAAAACCAAAAAAACCCTACATCCATGCAAAAGCAAACATTAGTAACTTTTGTAGTATTTATGAAGTCCTGTACCTTAGAAACATACATTTTTATTATAATTTATATCATTACAGTGAAAAACAAAACATTAAAGTTTGTTTTAGTCTTATACTGTGTACATTGCTGATCATCTTTCTCTTGAGTGTAAAATGATTTTTGAGTATCATTAAAAGCTAGATTTAGCGTTCATGGTTTTACACTAGGTGCTATTTCACAGGCAAGGGTCTGGCCTTTCTACTCCAGATCATCTCTCTTGTCCATTATGCATGTGATAGGATGTAGAATAAAAATATCACCATTGTAACACCACTGTATAACCTCTGGGTCCTTCCTTGTCCTGTCACAACACCAGAGAGGTGATTTATTGGATGATAACACTATGCCTGGAAGTCCTCACCTTGGAACCACATAGCTAAACTTGGATGCCTGTGAGAATCATAGGAGCAATTGATGAAACAGAAATTAAACGTACCAGTACCGTACCTTCATTTCAACCTTTGTTGCTTAATTTGCAAAGCACCCCATAACACTCCAAATTAACTGATAAGTGGGGAGAGTAAACACAAGGAGAAAATCACAGTGGGAAATGACTCTGGTCCTAAATGCTACAATTTGAATATCTTCTTTTTCCATCTTTAAAAGGAGTCAAGGGTCAGGTGAACACATGTCCAGGTCCTTCCGAGGTTTCAGAGAGAGCCGAGGACTCCCAAGTTAAATCACCTTAACTAACTTGCCTGTCTCAGATATCATCAGTACCAAAGGCTCAATGTTATCACTTCTGTGTTTCCTTGATGGTGCTCTGCAATAGTTGACACATCGTCAAGTTAGGCTCTAGTACAATATCCTCCTTGGTGTAAACTTGCCCTAGTTTTCACTTCCCAACTAGAGACACAATATCCCAGGTCTTCAACTGGAATGATCTTATAAAAGCTATCTGCGATGGTATTTTCCACTTTCACACTCAGTTTCTGTATCCATCCACAATATCTCTAAAAATAGCAGTCAGTGAAGTGTTTCCTATGACCCTTGATGATAATGTCACAAAAGAGATAAACTCATTGGACTTCCGTTCAGAAAATTTTTCACTGGATTATTTTGAAAAAAGTCCTGTTCAAATTTCTTATCACTACCTAAGTATGCCTGGTTTTAAATTGCAAGTAACATTCTCTTTTCTTATAAACCGACATTTCCTAAAAGGCTTTTTGAAAAATTAAAAGATAAGTAACATATTGCATGTAAACATTGCTAATCCATATATCTTCTAAAAACAGATTTTTCAAAATATATGTTAAAAATCCTTCAATTCAATATGCAGATAACCACAGTTTTGAAAGTTAAAAATAAAATTGGCATCCATTTAACTAACCTCAACTGTGTAGCCAGTAGCAAGACCACTAAGTACATCAAAGATAGTCAACTTTCATAGCCATTGGAAGATCTAAAAAAAAAAAAAAGTCACAGTAAGGAATAACTTTTATTTACTATAATGGCTAAAATGAAAATGACTGGCAGTGATGAAAGGATATAGAAGGGGCAACTAGAATTCCAGGATATTGTTCATGAAATGGTGAGATAGCTAGTGCAAAAACATTGATTTCTCCCTCCTTTTTTCTCATTTTAAATTGATCCTTCATTCATATAGTACATCCTGACTGCAGTCTCCCTTTCCTTGTTTCCCTGCAGTCTCTCTCCTCCTCCCTTCACTAAGAGATCTCCCCCTGCCAGGGCTTGCACTTGGAAAGTGCCGCAGGCAGGGTTCCTTGCGGGGGGGGAGGGGGGGGGGGGGGGGAGGGGGGGGGGACCTCAATTTCCATGGGATGAGAGTTCTGGTCAGATGGGCAATTAAGTCAGCGGATGATAAACAGACTAGACGTAAGGGTGTGTGAATCTGAATGTATTTCTTAGAAATGGCATCAGACTTTTACAGTCATTGCAAAGGAGAAATGATAAATCTGACAGCTTAGTAATTAAGGTACATTTAAGGCTACCTGAAACACACTGAGTCTAAAGTAGCTGCCATCTCCTCTGGATAGGCTCTGCATACCCCCCCCCCCCCCCCCCTTGGGCCCGGGGGACTACAGCCTAAGTTCTAGTGCGAGTCTCCGTCCAAGAGAGAGTACAAAGTGAAAAGCAGGCTTATATGGTATACAGGAAACAGGGCAAATGACAAGAGTCACATAGATGGGCGGGGGTCAAAAGGATCAGAGTGCAGGACTGAAGTCACGTAGGGAAGTGACTGCTACACAAGGTCAGTAGGTAGGTAGCCAGGTGCAAAGCAGGAGGAAGAACAGTAGAGCCCTCCCTGCTGGGGCTATTTTGGTATTCCTATGTTAATTCCCTGATTCTGCTGGAGGTAAGGACTAGGATAGTCCAATCTGGCATTTCCTGTTAATTCTCTGGGTCTCGCTGGAGGGGAGCACCTGGAAGTTCTGACCTAACAGTTCTAGGTAATGTCCTTGAGTTTCTAGTATGTAAAACAGTTCTGACTATTATAGGGCTGCCCTAAGGTATGTGCTTGATCTTAGTTGCTACTCTAAGGGCAAAACCTGTCTGACAGGCAGAATTAGGATATATTGGAAACATCGTGCTGGCTAGGAAACAATGCCCAATCTTAGCCATAAACGAATCATTTCTTGGGGTACCTTTATGCCTAAATATGAGGGCGTGTTGACGATTGGAAAGACTGATCTGGAACATGTCTGAGTTAGGAGATGCCAGCGGCTACCTTGAACATCCAGGAGGCACAGATACCCTTTTGGGTCCTTATTGCCTCTTGCCCTTGATCAGGTTTTTAAGCCCGATACTGCAGACGTGACTGGCGTAGAAGAGTGTGCGTGGCAGAAAGGAGCAGTAACTTGGCAAAATGAACTGCAGTAAGACTAGGCACATACTCTTACAGCAAGGCTGAAGGAGAAAACCAAATGGTCCCAAAAGATGGAAAAGAAGGCAGAGACATGCCCACTCTTCTGTTAGGAGTCCTTCAAGAGCACCAAGGTGGAAAACCACAACGTATGTTAATATCTTACAGAAATAAACATGCTTATCTTATTACTCAGCCCCTTTATCCCTAGGTATTTATCTAAAAACAGCAAAAATGTACCTATATAAGGGTTGTACCAACACTTCACTAAAATAGCTAAATGCTACTAAAATGCCCAGCAACTGACGAAGATATAAACAGAGTATAATATTTTCACAGAATTTGCTACAGTTCAGCAAGAAACAGGAATGAATTAATGATCCCTACAACAGTATGCATGATTCTACAAAAATAATTTGCTAAGGAGATTAAGCTAGTCACAAATGATCACATCTGCCAAGATTCCATTGAAATTAAGTTTGTGAACAAAACACAACCTTAATTCCCAGTAAATATGACAATAGTAGTTTCTATGAGAGTAGGAATTCAGGGGGCCCCATAACCTTTATTCTTCAGCTTTCTGTTTTAATCTTTTTGCACGTTTGTGTTTGAGGGGATGCTCCCACATCACCTTATACATATGAAGGTCAGAGTATAATCTCAGAAGTTTTCCTTTACGGTTGAGGCAGGGTCTCTGTGCATCAGACTACCTGACCCACAAGCTTCAAAGGAAGTCTCCTGTTACAGCTTTGTGCCTATTGATGGGGGTGTCACTAGATTACAGACATGCTCCTGAGTCTGACCTTACTTTGGTTCGGGGAGTCTAATTTGAGTCTTCACACTCACACAGCAAGAACTCTACCCACTGAGCCATCTTTCCTCCCAAGCTCTGTGCTTCTTATGGTTAACATTTTATGCATCAATAACGAAGATAAAACCGCAGTCGTTGATGGTGATCCTAAACAGCTCTGAGGCTCCTTGAGCTGCCCACCAAGGTCTTTGATACTTTTAATTGCCTACATGAGAGAATTAAAACCTCAATATACAATTCCCAGTTCATGAAAGTCTATGTACAGTCTCATTTTGCTTAACTGGCTTCATTTATAACTGCCGGGACATTTTTTTGTGTGTAAACTATGAAACCTGGTGTGCTGTCTAATGGTGGCATGATAGATTGTTTTTTCTCTTAGCTTTTCTCATATGGATGGAAGGGATGCAGGTAAAAATCACTAGAAAACAACACTGCAAGTGAGGATGTTGTCCTCTGTATGAGACTGTGATGGAGAAGAGAAGAGAGAGATAATGTGTCAAACATGGAGTCACACTTCTAAAAAATGGCAAAAAACACTGAAATGCTCACAGGACTGAAAATAATGTTCGGCTTCAGTAGCCAGAGAAGAGAATTTTATCAAATAAGTCTTGGTTAACATTATGAAGAATTTTCTATATTCTGGATGATATTTCCATTTATTAAGAGATTTTTTTAGACCTTTTAAAATCAGACTTAGCTGAAATTTATAAACTATACATTTTAAAATTCTGCTATGACTAGAAAAATACCACTGATATATATTTAATCCTTGACTTAGAAGTTATTAATGAAGTTAGGAAGGAATAGGGGATTGTTGTTACAGATACTCAATCCTGAACTGTTATCATCATTTATCTTAAGAGATAAGTGAAAAATGGCAGCCAAACATTTCTGTACTTGCTAATACAAAATTTCAGATCGTTTTGTATTGATTATATGTATTACAAGTACTTTATGATTTTTCGCTGTTGAACAAAACCACAGAAATATTTAAAACGTATTATTGGCTTTTAAACTTACACTTAAGTTCATAATATGAAGAATCGTAAAATGTTTATATCCCTCAGTAGACACTCAACCCTATTCATGTACATTCAGGTGTCCGTGTCTTTTGAGGATAGCTATTAAAGTTAACTGTGCATTAAAAATTTGAATTTTGCCAGGCGGTGGTGGTGCACGCCTTTAATCCCAGCACTTGGGAAGCAGAGGCAGGTAGATTTCTGAGTTCGAGGCCAGCCTGGTCTACAGAGTGAGTTCCAGGACAGCCAGGGATACACAGAGAAACCCTGTCTCGAAAATGCAAAAACAAAAACAAAAACAAAAACAAAAACAAATTTTGAGTTTTAATTGGATTATCTTTCTTATACTAATAACTTTTTTCTGAATTCCTTATATAATATTTATATCAAACCTTTATAAGAAATAGTCCCCAAAAGTATTTCCTTTCACATTATACTTTGTTTCTTCTGTCAGAAGAGTATTTCCTTCTTTATTTTTTTATTTTGTTTGTTTGTTTTTGTTTTATTTGACTTTTTGTTTGTCTCTTTGGATTTCTGCAAACTTTTTTTCCTTACACAAAATATATCCAACTGCTGCCTGGTTACTTTCCCTTCTCCCAGTTCCCTGCCCATCTCCCTTCTGCCTCGTTGCCCCAGATCTGCTGCTCCTTCAGAAAAGAGCAGCCATCCCAATAATATCAACCAAAACACGGTCCAACAAGATGCAACAAGACTAGGCATAAAACCTCATATCAAAGTTGGATGAGGCAGTAAAGTAGGTGGAAAAGAATCTCAGGAGCAGACAAAAAAGTCAGAGACACCCCCACCACTTCACTAGTAGGAATTCTACAAAACCCAATCTAAATAACCACAACACACATGCAGAGAGCTTGGCACAGACTCATGTAAGTTCGGTTGTTGCCAAGTTAGTCGCTGCAATCCCCTATGACCCTTGCTTGGTTGGTTCTGTGGGCTGTGTTCTCCTGGTGTCCTAAACCCCTCTGGCTTTCTGTCCCTCTTCTTTGTAGTTTCCCTAAGCTCTACCTAATGTCTGGCTATAGGTCTCTGCACCTCCTCACATCAGTTGCTGGAGGAATCCTCTCTGATGACTATTGGTCTAGGAAGTGATCTTAATGTGTATAGCAGGATATGACTAGGAATCATTCCATTGACTTTTTTTTTTTTCAGTTTTGTCTGATTATACCCTAGGTCTCTGAGCCATTCATCTTCCAAGTCCTGGACCATTGATGCAGTGTTAGGCATGGGCTTCCTCTTGTGGCTTGGGCCTCAAGTTAGATGAGTCATTAGTTGGCTATTCCCACATGTTACGTGCCATCATTGCCTCAGAGAATCTTGCAGGTAGGACAAGCTGTAGGTCAAAGGTTTTGTGTCTGGGTTGGTGTCTCATTCCCACCACTCAGAGCCTTGCCCGATTATGGAAGAAGGCTGATTCATGCTCTCTATCCTGCATTACTTGGACTTATTGCTTGCATCACTCTCGTGGGTTCCAGAAAGTTTTCAATCACTACATTTCCACATTGCCCTCTAAGTGCACCCTCACTTCAGTCACCTCTCCCCACACTCTCTCCTTTGATCTCTGTCTCCCCAACTTGATTTCTCCTATTCTCATCCACACCTATCCCAAATCCACCCACAAAATCTCTTCTATTCTCTCTTCCCAGGAAGATACATCCATTCTCACCTAGAGCCCTCATTTTTCCTTTTTTTCATATAGAAAAATTTAAGATTGGTGGAATTTCATCTGTCTTTTAAAAAAATTTCTTTTCTTGTACCTATAACATCAGAACCTTAAATGCTAAATCTTTGCTCTTCCTGATAACTTAAGGCATTTTCCTCCAGTACCTATGTTACATTTAAATATCTAATCCAAGTTATCTTATTTACTGATTAGGAAAAGATAGGGATCTACTTTCACTTTTCTGCATGAGGATTCCCATTTCCCCCCATACTCAGTGTTGAAAAGATTGCTTCTTTTCCAATGTCATCCTAGTATCTTTAGCACCTTTGCCAAAAAAACAATCACTTGGAAAGAAGTCAGGAACCACAGATGCAAGCACCACCAACAGAATACAAGAGATAGAGGAGCGAATCTCAGGTGCAGAAGACAACATAGAAAACACTGACACAACAGTCAAAGAAAACACAAAATGCAAAAAGCTCCTAACCCAAAACATCCAGGAAACGCAGGACACAATGAGAAGACCAAACCTAAGGATAACAGGTATAGAAGAGAGGGAAGACTTCCAACTTAAAGGGTCAGTAAATATTTTTAACAAAATTATAGAAGAAAATGTTCCTAACCTAAAGAAAGAGATGCCCATGAACATATAAGAAGCTTACAGAACTCCAAATAGTTTGGACCAGAAAAGAAATTCCTCCTGCCATATAACAGTCAAAACACCAAATGCACAAAACAAAGAAAGAATATTAAAAGCAGTGAGGGAAAAAGGTCAAGTAACATATAAAGGCAGACCTATCAGAATTACACCAGACTTCTGGCCAGAGACTATGAAGGCCAGAAGATCCTGGGCTGATGTCATACAGAACCTACAAGAACACAAATGCCAGCCTAGGTCACTATACCCAGCAAAACTCTCAATTACCACAGATGGAGAAACCAAAGTATTGCATGACAAAACCAAATTTACACAATATCTTTCCACAAATTGAGCCCTTCAAAGGATAATAAATGGAAAACTTCAACACAAGTAGGGAAACTACATCCTGGAAAAAACAAGAAAGTAATCCTCTAACATAACTAAAAGAAGTTAGCCACAGAAACAGAATTCGAACTTTAATAACAAAAAGAACAGGAAGCAACAATTACTTTTTCTTAATATCTATTAATATCAATGGACTCAATTCCTCAATAAAAAGACATAGGCTATCAGACTGGGTACGTGAACAGGACCCAACATTTTGTTGTATTCAGGAAACCCACCTCAGGGACAAAGTCAGATACTACTTCAGAATAAAAGGCTGGAAAACAATTTTCCAAGCAAATGGTCCCAAGAAACAAGCTGGAGTAGCCATTCTAATACTGAATAAAATTGACTTTCAACCTAAGGTGATCAAAAAAGATAAAGAGGGACACTTCATACTCATCAAAGGTAAGATCTACCAAGATGAACTCTCAATTCTGAACCTCTATGTCCCAAATGCAAGGGCATCTACATTCATAAAGGAAACTTTACTAAAATTCAAAGCATACATACCACCACACACAATGATAGTGGAAGATTTCAACACCCCACTCTCTGCAATGGAAAGATCATGGAAGCAGAAACTAAACAAAGACTCAGTGAGACTAACAGAAGTTATGAAACAAGTGGATTTAACAGATATCTGTAGATCTTTTTATCCTAAAACAAAAGGATATGACTTTTTCTCAGCACCTCATGGTACTTTCTCCAAAACTGACCGTATAATTGGTCACAAATCAGGCCTCAACAGATACAAGAAGATTGATATAATTAATTGCATCCTATCAGAGCACCATGGACTAAGGCTGCTCCTCAATAACAACATAAACAATAGAAAGCCACATACACATAGAAGCTCAAAAACACTCTACTCAATGATAACCTGGTCAAGGAAGAAATAAAGAAAGAAATTAAAGATTTTCTAAAGTTTAATGAAAATGAAGCCACAACATACCAAACTTATGGGACACAATGAAAGCAGTCCTAGGAGGAAAACTCAAAGCTCTAAGTGCCTCCAAAAAGAAACTGGAGAAAGAATACACCATCAATTTGCCTGTACATCTGAAAGCTCTAAGAACAAAAAGAAGCAAGTACACCCAAGAGGAATCGAAGGCAGGAAATAATCAAACTCAGGGCTGAAATCAACCAAATAGAAACAAAAAGAACTATACAAAGAATCAACCAAACCAGGACCTGGTTATTTGAGAAAATCAACAAAATAGATAAACCCTTAGTCAGACTAACTAGAGAGCACAGAGATAGTATCCTAATTAACAACATCAGAAATGAAAATGGAGACATAACAACAGACAATGAGGAAAACCAAAAAATCATGAGATCCTACTACAAATGCCTATACTCAACAAAACTGGAAAACCTGGATGAAATGGACAATTTTCTAGACAGATTCCAGGTATCAAAGTTAAATCAATATCTGATAAATGATATAAACAGTCACATATCTGCTAATGAAATAGAAAGAGTCATTAATAGTCTCCCAATCAAAAAAAGGCCTGGACCAGATGGGTTTAGTACAGAGTTTTATCAGACCTTCAAAAAAGATCTAATACCAATACTCCTCAAACTATTCCATAAAATTGAAACATAAGTTATTTTACTCAATTCATTCTGTGAAGCTACAATTACTCTGATACCCAAACCACTCAAAGACCTAACAAAGAAAGAAAACTTCAGACCAATTTTCCCTTATGAATATTGATGCAAAAATGCTCCATAAAATTCTTGCAAGCCGAATCTATGAACACTACAAAACAATCATCCACCATGATCAAGTAGGCTTCATCCCAGGGATGCAGGGATGGTTCGATATACAGAAATCCATCAATGTAATCCACTACATAAATAAACTCAGAGAAAAAAAATCATATAATCATCTCATTTGATGCTGAGAAAGCATTTGACAAAATCCAGCACCCCTTCATGATAAAAGTCTTGGAAAGATCAAGAATTCAAGGCCCATACTTAAACATAGTAAAAGCATTATACACAAACCAGTAGCCAATATCAAAATAAATGGAGAGAAACTTGACGCAATCCCACTAAAATCAGGGACTAGGAAAGGCTGCCCACTCTCTCCCTACCTATTCAATATTGTACTTGAAGTCCTAGCCAGAGCAATTAGACTACAAAAGGAGAACAAAGGGATACAAATTGGAAAGGAAAAAGTCAAATTATCACTATTTGCAGATGATATGATAGTATACTTAAGTGACCCTAAAAATTTCACCAGAGAACTTCTAAACCTGATAAACAACTTCAGCAATGTAGCTGGTTATAAAATTAACTGAAGCAAATCAGTGGCCTTCCTCTACACAAAGGATAAACAGGCTGAGAAAGAAATTAGGGAAACAACACCCTTCATAATATCCTTGCCAATATCCTTTTCATATTCAATTATCAAACCCAGACACTATTGTGGATGTCAGCGACTGCTGGCTGACAGGAGCCTGATATTGCTGTCTCCTGAGAGGCTCTGACAGAGCCTGACTAATACAGAAGTAGAGACTCACAATCATCCATTGGACTGAGCACAGGGTCCCCAATGAAGGAGCTAGAGAAAGGACCCAAGGAGCTGAAGGGTTTTCAGCCCCTTAGGACGAACAATAATATGAACTAATTAGTACCCGCAGAGCTCCCAGGGACTAAACCATCAGCCAAAGAGCACACACAGTGGTACTCATGGTTTGAGCTGCATATGTATAGCAGAGGATGGTCTAGTTGGTCATTAACAGGTGGAGAGGCCCTTAGTCCTGTGAAAGTTCATGCCCCAGTGTAGGAGAATGCCAGGGCCAGGAAGTGGGAGAGGGTGGGTTAGTGAGCAGGGGTGTGGGGAGGAAATAGGATTAGTTTTTTGTTTTTTTGTTTTTGTTTTTGATATGTTTTCAGAGGGGTAACCAGGACAGGAGATATCATTTGAAATGTAAATAAGAAAAATATGCAATAAAAAGTATAGATTCTTTGATTTATTCACATTTACTTTGAAATTTAATTTTTATTAAGTTAAGAAGCTTTGTTTTCTTCAGAACATCCAAGTGTGATGGCAAGTGGTCAATGAATGAAAGTACCTATGACTATGCTTATTAATATAAAAATTCTCTAGGTCATGTACTTACAAATAAAAACACTATGGATAATGAGGGCAAATATCCATTAACTTTTTATAGGCTAGATTGCATCAGATTGTGGAATCTAGCAAAAGATCATTCATTGTTCAAACAAATACAATGTCTTCAATGGTGTACAAATAACTCACGTGGCTGAAAGTTGAGGGTTCCTTTGCTCTCTGCAGATATAAAAGTCATAGGCAGGCAATGAAAATCTCAGGTGTGTGCCTATAGCTGTTTTAGCATCCCTTAACATTTGGCAGCAGTGAATAGGGACCATCAGCAGGTGCATGCAGCAAGTGTTGTCATCTGGTATTATGGCCTGATGCAAGCAAATTATACACCTGGCATCCCATGGAGAAGTGATTCCTCTTCACAACTGTCTCATTTTGAAGCAATAAAGTTATTAACATGCTAACCTCTGATGGCATGCAGGGAAGTAATAGTGAATGTTGAAGTAATAGTTTATGTAGTAATTCATGAAAGACAGAACTGAGGGTTTAGTAATAATAAAAGGATTTTGAAAAGTATTGACTTTATTCCAAAACAGTTGCTTTCAGAATTTTTTATTCTTTTTTAAATGTCAGGAAAAGAAAGGAAAAACAAAAGTCATGTATAGCTATGTTTTAAAACATTTTATTTCCTATAGTAAGAAGGAAAATATAAATCCAAAGTTCATATTCAGGATTTAGTTATAAAGTTAGCAGGTAGCAAAAAAAAATGGAATACCTATCTTGAATAAAGTTTTTGCATCAAGCTCTTATGGTAGCTATGATCTAAACTAAGGCCTTTAACTGCCAGTTGTGAGAATCATAAACCCCCTGCTTGCCCTAAAGACAACATCGGACAGAAATGGCCTTCATCTCTCTGCCAAAGCAGGCCTGTCTTCCTCTGCCTGGAGGGCTCACGGAAGACCACACCTGATGCTTGCTCTCAGGACCACACTTATTCTGTCTGGCCTTTGCTTAGAGCCTTCTGATCAATAATTGAAGACGTATTTCAACATTACCTGAAAAAGAAAATATTTCCTATTGCTTAGAGAAAGAACAGTTTGCTCACCAAAATAATCAAAGGATCTATCTAATGTACTCAAGAAAGCCCCAGAAAGTCAGGTACTGGAGAACATCCTGGGAGTTACAAGGCGGCGGGGGGCATCACATCAAACATCTTTCTGCAATGTGGGATTTCACTGAAAAGAAAGCCAATAGGAACTTGAAGGCTAACAGCTTACCCTGTAGATTAAGTAAGAGACTGAAACATTCTTAGTATAAAAAGGAGTCAGAAGATTCATGGAGGTATGCATGTTTTGATGACGTCTCCCAGAGCCATGAAAGCAACACTTACCTTACAAAATTCCTAAGAACACCCTCTCCACCTAGGCAGCAAGGAAGATCTAGGTGGGATAAAAATAACATTCACTGGGATGGACCATGTTCTTTAGACCTAGAATGGTCAAAATTTCAGTGAAGCACCAGTGAGGGGGTGTAAACCAGTCTGGTCATGTCTATTTTCTTTAGAGACACAGTGGAATATGCCACGTTTCCAATTCTAACACATTTGTCATAGGCTCTGCAGCTGATTCAGTCATGAAGAGGAGACTTAAATTAGGATAAGATTAGATGGGATGGTAGTGGTGAGGATTGAGAGATTTATTTCCAAGCTAAAAGAAGCGTCTCAAAAAGTTTGAAACCTGGAATATTAGCAGGATGTCTGGGAAGATTGGTTTAGCAATGAAATGTACTCAGTGAGTAGGTCTCAATAAATAGGAAACTTACTATGTTTCTGTTGTTGTTTGTTTTTGTTTGTTTGTTTGTTTGTCTGTCTTAAGGATTTGCAGAACGTTTATTCTGGACTAATAGGGAAGTAGATCAGCATCCAAAAGAAAGCACAAAATGTTTCTAATACACAAATTAATATCACACCCCTATAATTCTGAAGTTGTGCTTATATATTAAACATATGAGGATGTAGAATTTTTATTTTTCACTTATTGTTGACTATTTTTTCCAATAAATACTTTTTTATTCACTTCACATCCTGATCACAGCTTTCTTCTTCCTCTTGTCCCAGTCCCAGCCTTACAAATACCTCCCGCATTGCCCCCTACTCTTCTCCTCAGAGAAGGGGAGGACTCCCCATACTACCCCACCTTGAGACATCTAGTCCCAGCAGGACTAGGCACATTCTCTCTAATTGAGGCCCAACCAGGCAGTCCAAGTAAGGAGAAGGGGATCCAATGGCATGTAACAGAGATCAAGACAGCCTCATTCCATTTGTTAGGGAACCTACAGAGTGACAAAGCTGCACATTTGCTCCAAATGTGTAGGGGGTCTAGGTCCAGTGCCTGTATGCTTGTTGGAGACCCAGGCTCTGTCAGCCCCCATAGTCTCAGGTTAGTTGACTCTGTTGATCTTCGTGTGGTATCCCTAACCCCTCTGACTTGCTCACTTCTATCCTCCACTCTTCCACAAGACTCCCTGAGATCTGCCTGATGTTTGCTTTGGGTCTCTGCATCTACCTCCATATGGTGCTGAGTGAAGTCCCTCAAGAGACAGTTATGCTAGATTCCTATATGCAAGCTTAGCAGAAAATCATTAATAGTGTCAGGAGTAGGCTCTCACATGGAGTGGGTCTCAATTTGGAGTGGTCATTGGTTGGTTGTTCCCTCAATTTCTCCACCATCTTTATCTTTGCCCATCTTGTAGGCAAGACAAATTTGAGTTGAAGGTTTTGTGGGTGAATTGATGTCCCCTTTCTGTTTCTGGAAGTGACTACTTTAGTCTCTAGATCCCCCTCTGGTAGGAATCTCAGTTATGGTCACACCAGAGACTCCCTGTATCCCCTCCAGTCCCAGGCCTCCAGCTAGTCACCAGAAATGCCTCCTGCTAATTTCCATTCTCACTCTCAGCCTTCTTCTGTCTCACCTCTCCCCACACCTGATTGACATTCCCACTCCCCTCCTCACCTCTTCTCCTACCCAGTCCCCTCTCTCCATCCACCTCTGTTGGTTATTTAATTTCCCCTTCTGAATGAAATTCATGGATCCTCCCCTGGACCTCCTTATTACCCAGTGTATTTGGGTCTATGGTTGGTTGTTCTGTATGTCTCCCTTGCATCTTATAGCTAATGTCCACTTATAAATGAGTACATACCATATGTGTTTTTCTGGTTCTGGGTTACCTCACTCAGGATACTATTCTAAAGTACAATCCATTATACTGCAAAATTCATGATGTCTTTGTTTTTAATGGCTGATGCGTAGATGTGTAGATGTACCACATTTTCTTTATCCACAATCTTTAGTTTAGAAATCTAGTTTGTTTGTTTGACTTTTCAAATTGTGGCCATTACAAATAAAGCTCTTTCCTTTTACGGATATATCAATTTCTTCTATTGTATCTTCTATGCCTAAGATTCTCTCTTACATCTGTTGTATTCTGTTGGTGATGCTTGTGCCTGGTGTCTGTTTTTCCTGTTCTCTTCCCCATGTTTTCCATCTCCAAGATTATCTCAATTTGTGTTTTCTTTATTCCTTCTGTTTCCATTTTCAGGTCCTGAACAGTTTTATTCATTTCCTTTAATTGTGTTTTTCTGTATTCCTTGAAGAGATTTTTTTTTTGCTTCCTCTTTAAAGGCCTCTACCCGTTCGATAGTATTTTCTTGTGTTTCTTGTATTTCCTCTTTAAAGGCTTCTATAATATTTATATGGTTGAATTTAAGGTCATTTTCTTATGATTTAGTTGTGTTAGGATATCGAGGGCTTGCTGTAGTAGGATAGCTGTACTCTGAAGGTGTCGTATTGCTCTGGCTTGTGTTTATTTTGTTCTTATTCTGGCCTTTAGCTATCTGATTATCCCTGGATGTTCCTGATGTAGCAGATATTGGGAGGGGACCTAACTTTGATGTTCCTGCTGCAGTAGGCCACTGGTGGGTGGTATCCTTAGGCTGAACAATAGTACTCAAGAGGTAATGTACGTCTCTGAGCAGTTGGGTTGACCCCTGGGAGCACATCAGGTAGGGGACTGGGAAAGGCAGAGTGGTGGCAGGACAATTTACCTCCAGGGGACAGTACTGTGCTCTGGGCAGCTGGCCATGCTTTCTTGGCAGGCAGGGGAATGGGTGCTGGTAAGAAATCTAACCTCTATGCTTTTATCTCAGCAGGTCTGGTGAGAGTGGATGGAGAAGTCTATTATGTTGATTTTTGACTAGACCAACCTTAAGACATGTAGCTTATAAGGCAGATTTGGAAGAGTAGTCTTTATTTTAAAACCTTCATATATTCATTTTGAAAAATATCACTTTATAATGAACTATATAACTAGGTGTAAGACATGATACAGGGCTTTGGAAAAATAGAGCAATTGGTAAAGCATTTGCTCGGCAAGCATGAACTTAAGTTGAATCCCAAAAGCTATGTAAAAAAGTGAGACATGGTAATGCCCACACATAATCACAGTGTTAGAGGCAGAGCTAGGAGTTTTCTGGGGTTTGCAGGCTAACAACTTTAACCTACTTTTTGATCCAAACCTGCAAGTGACCCTCTCTCAAATAAAGGTGCTAATGTCTGAGAAATGACAGCCAAGGTTCTGTTCTGGGTGCTACATGTGCATGTACATACAGACACAGAAGAGCACACACAAAATATCGTACGAGCTACTGACACTCTACAAGTTAAGCTCTGGTTTTCAGTCAGATAAATTCAATTCATTGAGGGCCAATTATCTTAACAAGGTTTATTAGCCTTTATTATGTCACAATGCCGAGCCTCTCTTCTAATCCTACTTGTAGACAAATGCACTATCATCTCCATAGTCTACCTACCGATATCCCTTCTCTAGCCTGGAAGTCGAGCCAGTGTCAGGTTTCAGTACTGGGATCTGGAGACTCATGATACACTTCAAAAGGGAAAATTCAGGAAGCATTTCTATGCCTGTGTTTATACTGGTAGTTTATCAAATATTTTTTAAAAAGGTCATCTTTCAGAGAAAGTGTATTTGTTTTAATGCAAGGAGCAACAAAATAAATAAACATTAGGGTTGCCTTTCTGAAGATTTTAAATTGTTCTCTTTTCGAGTTTAATTAATGTCAAGATTTAGGTTTCACATACATCATAGTGAGAAGTGACTAAGGAAACTGATAAAGAGAATCTTAGGAAAACTAAGTTTTCTAGGAATGGATGATACCTGTTTATCTTTGCCTCAAGGCAACTGAAATGATTTTGTTCTCTTGCACTGTTTAGTAACTTATTTCCCAGTCATGTGACATATAGAGTGATGGACGTTGGTTTCTGCTACAACTGAACGTCCTTTTAATCCCTGAATCATAACAGCTTCCTCTTTTATCTACATGTACAAAAAAAGATAGAGTTTATACAGAAGCTTTGAGACTGTGACTTCTAGAAAGAGCTGCTTGCAAGGCTGAGCTAACTGCGAAGTGAGACTCATGGTGCTGGACTGTTGTAGGCAACATTATGTCCAACACAAACTTTACTTATTGGAACCTCGAGTATTGGTCTACTGGGAGAGCACCTTTGAGGTCAGCCTCCATTAACAGTCATTTCTGGAAAGAAGCACTACATGTGTGTTCCTTCATCCTCACTGTTGGGACAAAGCATTTTCTGTGAGATCCTCTCTGGGAAGAAGAGAGGATAAGGAACCCTGTGGGCCCCAGGAATCTGCCCACCGATTTTTTTTTCTGTGACTTTCCCCACAGTGTATCTTTAGAGTTATGCTATGGTGATAAATTTTAGCTGCAAATACAACAATTTGCAGTTTCCCAAGAGGATTTGTAGCCAATCTTCAAATGTGAGGGTGACCTAGTCTAGAAGACCCTTTCATTGTTCTCATAGGTTAAATGATCCCTGGTAAGAGTATTCCATCGTCTATTTGAGTGCAAGCAATGCTTTTTGTTTTTAGTTGAAGATCTGATTTTTTTTCAAGTAATAAGACAGATACTTCTTAAAGAAAAATAAATCAACCTTAGCCAAAATTGTAAAATGTATTCTACCTATTCGGATTGTAAAATGCTCACAAATGTTTAATTGCTCCAATAATCTCCCTTGACAATCAGTAGCCAATGTCTTCAGTTCATTACAGGCTGAGAAATTTCCTATCATTTGTTTTGAATGTGCTGCTGTTTGATCCCTCCCAATTGAATGAGTGCCCTCTTGTTGTTCTGTTAAGGGAAAGTCTAAATAAAAACGCCAACTGGCCTTCCCTGAGCAATCTATCATGCTTTACTACCTGGATCATAATTCTTTCTTATTTTCAGTACCTCTGAATGGTACTCAATTCCCTGCCCAGGAAATGAAACAGCCTACGTACACTTTTTTTTTTT
>JADRCD010119509.1:0-44475 GCA_019843815.1 Montemys delectorum
GAGGTGGAATCTCAGAGTTGTTTTGATTTGCATTTCCCTGATGACTAGGGATGTTGAACATTTCTTTAAGTGTTTCTCAGCCATTTGGTGTTCATCAGTAGAGAATTCTTTGTTTAGCTCTATGCCCCATTTTTTAATAGGGTTATTTGGTTCTCTGGAGACTGACTTCTTGAGTTCTTTGTATACATTGGATATTAGCCCTCGATCAGATATAGGGTTGGTAAAGATCTTTTCCCAATTTGTTGGTTGCCGTTTTGTCCTATTGACAGTGTCTTTTGCCTTACAGAAGCTTTGCAACTTTATGAGGTCCTCCCCTCCTTTTTTTTTCCTCTAAGCTTCACATTATTTACTGCTGCTCCTCATCTATCATTCAATTTTATAATGTATTTTCTTATTTAATGCATATAGCTCAAAATAATCAACAATTCCATAAAAGTGAGGATCAAGACGAACATTTTTCTATGTGTCCTTCAGAAGCTGGAAATTGCATATATCATACTCCTTAGCTCAAGGGCCGCAAGAGTATTGATCCAGGCCAAAGTCCCTGCTGTGTTTTGCTTTGTTTTATAATTTCCCCTTCATTTTCCATTCTCAATTTTAGTTCTCTTTTCCAAAATAAGCATTCATTTTCACCCACTTAATGTGTTGTTTCCATTCCATCTTTCATGTTTTCATTGATTAATGTGTCTAGTCTTTAGAATGTAGTAGCATTAGTCTGTACAAGATATGAATAAATAGATGATAGACAGACAGATAGATAGATAGATAGATAGATAGATAGATAGATAGATAGATAGATAGGGACAGATCGATGATAGTATTTTATGATAATGTAATTCTACATCTTACATTTTTATTCAGTTTTTAAGATTCGCTAATGCTGCTACCTATTAATTTGCATTTCTTTTGACTTGTGCATGGTATTCTCCAACTTGCTACATAACTTTAAATCCATATTATATTATATGGACATATTATAAAAGTCCACTAGAATAACCTGATGAGAAAGTTTCCCATTGGCTACCAATTGTCTGGGAGGCTCATTAATTGTAAATATTTGGTTAATGACTAGATTACAAAATTGCATGGATGCTCCATTTTACTCACAAATGAGAATCATTTTGGAAATAAAGAGAATGCAGGATAGCATGGACTCCCATTCTTCCCAGCCTGCTGTCTCGGCCAGCATGACCTCTGTCTTCTCTGGTTTCAGAATGGTTTAGAAAAGAACTACAGTGGTTCTCTTAGCACCCAGAGAACTGCCGCATTTGGGCAGTTCCTGGAGAAAGAGAACGCACATTCAGTAATGTTCTCCCTTAGATAACAAGAAGAGCATCTCATCACACCAGTGCCCTAGATCCTTACTCACTCCTCTCCTCCATGCAAAAGATCTGTCATGGTCTCCTGAGACTTAAAACCCTAGCTCAGCATTTCTCAAGGTGTAGCCCATAGAGTAAGGAGCACATCAGAATGCCCTAGGCATTTGTTACAGTGAAAACTCAGACTTCTTCCTGAAATCAGCCTCACTGGGGATAGAATGCAAACTCTGCAATGTTTTTCAACCAACTCTGGTGATCACTAAGTATATTAAGGTTCAAATCCCTCTGTCAAAATGCTTGGTTCTATTTTATATGGTAGTGGCAGTGGCAGTGGTGAAGTGGTGACAATGGAGGTGATGGTAGTTGTGGTGGTGGTGGTGGTGGTGATGGTGGTGGTGGTGGTGGTGGTGGTGGTGTGTGTGTGTGTGTGTGTGTGTGTCCTGTGTGAGTACAGGCACATACATACCGTGATGCATGTAGAGAGGTTTAGCGGGCAGTCCTTGTCTTCTATCTTGTTTGAGCAAGAATACAATTCAAAATCCTACATTGTCTTTAGTCCTTTGATAAACTTAGCAAATGTCTGAAGTATCAAAGATTTATTTAAGATACCCATTACCCAGATATTGTAGGCTAAGTAGCTTGAGCAGCCATGCATTCACCAGATTAGCTGGTCCATTCTCCTGTTTGCACCACCCATGTCTTTATAAGCATGCTGGAATTACAGATGCATGCTACCATGCCTGGATGCCAGGTTTTATATGAGTTCTGGCTGTGTGATAGCCAGAGTCCTTACTGTGTGGCAAATGCTTTATCTACCAAGCTGTCTCGGCAGCACCAATGCTTGGTTATTTAAGGGAACAATTGATAACATTTTATATCACATGCCACAATGGACTCCATGACGACAGAGAGCCATAATGGAAACCATTCCCTTGGCTTTACCTTCCGAGTCATTTGATCTTAAAACTATAGCAAAAAGGACCCACCCAGTGGAAGTTTTTACACAACCTCCACTTTCATACAATCGTTTGTATACAACAATACCCCAGAATAATTTTGCTTGGGACTTTATAAAAGTAAAATGTTACACAAGATATCATTTCAAGTTTTGTGTTCTTCTGAGCGAAGCAAACTGCCCTATAGCACAACCCTCCTGCCTTCATCTGAGCTCTAAACAGTCCCCTAACTGAGACAACATGGAGGAAAAAGCTCATTCAACCTATCCTCCTGTATGACACGAACTCCACATACTGCTTAGCTTTAGGACACTCTTCTCTGTGCACATTTGTGGCAACACTCCAGAAAGTACAAAGTCTGCCTGGGATGAGCCTATTCTCTTTCTCTCAAGAGCACTGTTTCAAGCAGGGATCCTTCCAGCTGAAATCAATACAGACATGAGATCCCCTGACTCCTCAGAAAATGGAAATACTGTATTGCTAAGTCTTGCTCATGGCTGTGTTGGAGGCCCACAATGCTGGCAGATGGGAGGCAGGGCATTCTCAGCCACTTTTTGCTACACAGTAACGGCATAGAAACACTGTCAATGGGGACCAAAACACAGGTCCAAGACCCTTGGAAAAGCCAGGTATGTAGTGAATCATAGAGAACAGATCTCTGGCACCTCTGTGCCTCCAACTGCCACAGCCGATGATACAACTCAGTGACATCAACTTGGAAGAAAGCTATGCAATTGGTCTAACACCCAGGTTCATACTGGGACATTCTATTTTGAATGAGGAAAATATTACAACAACTATTTCTTATTATCAATAAATTACTTTAGAAGGTATTATAATTAACTTGATTTAGACAATGTCATTTTAGAACAGCTAGCAAGCAATTCTGCAACATACATATATATGTCATAGATTACCTCAATGCATTTTTCTTGTTCTTGGATATTTTAACATCACTGCTGAGGGAGCGTGCACATATGTGCAGTTGTGCACACATGACCAGGTGAGAGATTGTGGAAATAGACCAGAGTTTAAGTTTGTTGTGCTTGGCTTTGTATTACAAAAAATTGACTGCATGCCATATTTAAATTCAGGTTTTCGTAGAAAGTGGTCTTCAGCCTGATCCCAATAAAGTAGAGCAGCTACGATCATAACCACTTCCTGTAGTCTGAGAGTGGAAAGACTGTGGCATCCTCTGTGGGTTTGCAACTTAGGAAATCGGCTTCAATTCAAATCCCATGTTGTCTTTAGTCCTTTGATAGACTTAACAAGTGGCTGAAGCACCAAAGGTTTATTAATAATGCCCATTACCCAGATGTTGTAGGCTAAGTAACTTGAGCAGTAAGAGCCGCACTAATATTCTGGTTTTTAAATTTGCTTTTGTTGATTTTTAAAGGTGTGTGTGTGTGTGTGTGTGTGTGTGTGTGTGTGTTCTGATTGCATGTATGTATGTGCACCATATGTGTAGGTACCCATGAAGAACAGAAGAGGGTGCTAGACTCTCTGGAACTAGAGCTATAGGTGAACTCTTAACCACTGAGCCACCTGTCCAGTTTCTGTCACCTAACACTCTACCAACACACATCTTTCTCTATCCTAATAACATATGTCTACTTGCTTTCCTAAGACAAGCTTTGCATAATGTGCGCCTGGGTCTTTTTCCTTAGCCACCCCATGAAAGAGTCTTTCTCCTGCGTTCCAAGCAGATTACAGTCCCCAACCCTTTCAGCATTTCCAAATCCTGCCCAATCATTGGAATCTTAACACAAATGCAACTGTAGATCATAATGATCTTCCCTCAGAATTCACCCTCAATATCCAACTCCCCCTGAGCTTGGGTAGCTTCCTAGGCCCATCCCATCTTCCTTTTGCACTTACTTAATTTGCACTGTGCAGATGTCCCACATCTGACCTGCCTCCCACTTCTGGTCTTCTTCCTGTACCTGTTCTTAAGTTTCCAGCTGTGGTACCTACTGCATGTGGGAGATGGTAAGTTCAGGGGGCTAGAACACTGATGCCTCATTATCTTTAAAGTCAGCAGCATCCCTGGGTCCAGGCTCCTGCTCAGAGAAGTTACACATCAATGTTCTCTTGCTGATTTCTCCTGAAAGGCTTCCCTGCTGTTTCAGGCATCCCCTTTGTCAGCAACCTCTGAGGCATGAATAAGGCACCATCTTTACCACTGGACTCCTCCAGGGCTCAGTCTCCTCTCACAGGAAAAGTCTTTCTCATTCACAATTCTCTTTTTTAGTAGAAAATATGTGAGCTATTCACTTAAAAATACATTTGATATGGGCCCTTTCAGAGAGGCAAAAATAGTCATTCTTCGTTAAAATAGATTTTGAAAATTGTTGCCTGGGGTCAAAGATTCACCACTATAAACCCGGTAAGATAGAGTAAGCGTTTTCAAAATAAAGAGCATTTCCCAGAGTGAAACCTTTTAATTCATGATTCTTTTCTTGAACATATCTCACAGGCATGATTCAATCTGCAGCAAAGGCACCTTCGCTTTAAAAATAGCAGTTTAGTGAATGATTTCCCAAAGATGCTCAGCTCACTGGCATAGTTCAGGAACTCACAAGAGCATTGATCTGTTTTGGGACACAAAAGTAGTTTTATCTGAAATGCTAGCTTCTCATTCAGACTCCTCTCAATGCAAAGATACTAGGGAACAGAATGTCTGGGGGACCAGTGAATCTTTCTGCTCAGCCCTCGGAGGACTGACAGAGAAAAGGGAAAGCTTGCTTCATTAAAGTCTGGTTCCTCGGTATGGTTTTTATAGAATATTGTTATCTCTCTGAAATGTTATGGTAAAAAACTGGAACAAGTTAGAGTCTCATCACTGGATTCATCTCTATAGTGAATACCCCATGCAAGGTCCATCCACCAAGATGATCAGCATCATCAGTATCCAGGAGCTCAGCCATAGGCTTTGGCTCCTGGACCCTTTGCTTTTTATATTTATATTTTAACCAATCACAACTGATATTCTCCTGTGGTTTACATGGCATTTCTTTGAATGCTTATCTCACAGGAAAACTTCTTCAATGCCCATGTGACTTTTTTCCCAAGCCCCAAACTAAATGGTGCAAAGTTAATGTCATAAAGTAGGTAGAAGGTAAAAGCTAGGTCAGTAAAGGAAATACAGCTGGAGCTTCTTTTAACTCTAAGACAACTGAGAGCATTCCAGTCTCTAAGATGTGAGGCCTGGAGTGTCTAAAGAAGTGGAGGAGGAACTGTCAAATAAAGAGAAAATGCCATTTTTTACATCTGGAGCAAGACTTTGAATAGGCAATACTCTATTATCTGCTGCCTGTTGCTTTACAGCATAAACAAAAGTTCTTAGAAAGAAGTATCACCTCCACTGAACATCCTACTAAGGGAAGTCACACTTTTGCTGAACACCCTACAAAGGGAGGTCACAAAAAAATCCTACAAAAAATACTCACACATTCACTGAACATACAACAAAGGGAAGTCACACCTCTACTGAACATCCTACAAAGAGAAGTCACACCTCTGCAAGAACATGCTACAAAGGGAAGCCACAACTCCGCTGAATATCCCATAAAGGAAAATCACACACCCATTAAACATTCTATGAAGGGAAGTCACACCTCCACTGAACATTTTATAAAGGAAAGTTATACATCCATTGAACATCCCACAAAGGAAAGACACACATGTGCTGAAAATCCTATGAAGGGAAGTCACACCTCCACTGAGCATCCACAAAGGAAACACATACATCTACTGAACATCCTGTGAAGGGAAGCTGCACCTCCACTGAACATTCTATGAAGGGAAGTCACACCTCCACTAAACATTCTATGAAGGGAAGACACACCTCCACTGAACATTCTATGAAAGGAGGTCACACCTTCACTGAACATCCTGTGAAGGGAAGTCACACCTCCACTGAGCATCCACAAAGGCTGACAGACTGATTAGAGCTGCACTGACTTGACAATGGAGAGGTTAGAACATTCTGAGTCCGGAGTTAAATGTGGCTTGGTCATCTGAGCCCGTCAGTAGTCATTTATTGCCAATGTCTGTGTGTCACCTAGCATCCTTATGACAATTAGGTAAATCCTTTTAGAACATATGGACAGAAGCTTAGCTTCTACTACCCTAAAAGCTAAAAATGTCATCAGAAAACATTTGATTCCCCAGCTTTGCTGTAGCCTGCCTACCTGATGTTTCTACCAATACATGTGAAAAGGTCTCTTGATTTACATCTTTCTTTGTTCTACTAAAAACTTCATGAATCTGATACCACCTTAAAACATGGAATTTGGGGTAACCTAAATCTCTGTTCCTGGGCCACAGTCATTCAATTTTAGCTTCAGAATTTTCTACCTCTTTGTGGTGATAACTTTCTATATGGACAATAGCAAATCATCCCAAAACTTAGTATATTAAAATTAATAGCCCGCTGTTGCTCGTAGTTCTGTGGGTTTGTCAAGCTACATGGGCTAAACCTGGTGATTCTTCTGTTGGTGTCTCTTGAGGTCATTCATGTGGCTGCATTTATCTGGTATCTCTGCTATAATTTGATGGTCTAGTGTGGTCTCACACAGCCTTAGGCCATATGCCTACCACCAGGTAAAGTGGGCCTTTTCATGTAACAGATGGTTTTCGAAAAGATTAAGACCAGAGTCCTAGGATTAAGCTTAAAACTCCCACAAAGTCCCTTCTGATATTCATTTTTTTCTTTACAGCCAAAAATCCAACTCTAACTTAAGACTAAGGAAATAGAGCCCATGTGGAAGAACCTACCAAGATGAAAATGCCTACAAATCAACCAAACTATTTAATTTTTATAACACAGAGCAGGTGAGGTAAATTCTTTGAGAACAGCAGAGGTATTCTTTCTTTGACTTTTTCTTTCATGAGAAAGAAATATTTATTTGGGGTTGTCAGCTGGACCATAGGTATTAAAATGATGTAAAGTTGAGGTATAGTCAACACCGAATCACAAAACAAATACTGAAAAGCCCAACAGTTAGAAAGCTTCCATGTTTATTCATTTTGGTTTTGGTTTGATTGCTTGGTTGTGTGTGTGTGTGTGTGTGTGTGTGTGTGTGTGACTAAATGACTCATGGTATAGAAATGAATTTAGATGAACAAAATAATTAAGCTGCCCTAATTCTTGGCTTTTTGACTAACCTGGAAAGATTTTGCAAAACATTGATGTGCATGGTCACCTCAGGTGTACTAAATAAGAGTTCCCTAGACCAACATTTTTCCTTTTATGTTCATGCCATGTGTTGTTGTGAACAGCGTATAGGAAAGAGCAGAAGAACTATTTATAGTTTATCAAGAGACAGATGCTGGTGCCTGGATTTTCATAAGAAAGAGGAGAGGAAGGAAGAGAGGGGAGAAGAGAATGAAGGCAGAACAGAAATGAGAAGAAACCATGTGTTTCTAAGGGGCCAGAGTTATTATTAACGAATAATAGTAAAGCTAAAAAGAAGTTGAAATTTTTTTTTAATTTTAACTTATTTAAAAATGATTAAATTAAGACAAGAAGAAACATCATGTGAAAATTGAAATGCCCTATTGTTTCATCTTTTAAAAGCTAACCCAAGGATTTTTAATTCTTCTTCATTTGCTTTTGCAGTTTTGCAAAGTCCATGTCTGAGCCGTATCCTTGGGGGAATTCTGTATTTACTTCCATCCTCAGAGGAGCTCCCAGCAGGGACATTTACGGAGGCCATTTTAAACTGAAAGAAATCAGTGAAGGGAGAAACCTCCGAGAGCATGCAGCCCGCAGGGGTAGTGACTGTGGGGTGGGAGGGGCTCTGCACACAGGTGGGAACCAATCCCACGCAGTTTGTGCTTAGCTTCTGGTTTCATCTGGACTAAAAACCAGAAGAATATCCCGGGCTTCCCTTTGCCTACCTCTGAAACCAGTTCTGTGTCACTGTTCTCAGCAATGGTATCATGCTCTAATACAAATAGACACAAACTATCAAGAGACAGAAGTTCTCCTTGATACCCCAAAACATCTCACAGAGTCAGTCAGTGTTTGGATGAGACGGATGGGATGGGACAGGCGTGACAGCGCTTACTGACACATGAATAAACCGTGAAAAAAAAAAGGGAGCTAAAGGGGCTGGAAATGACTCCGTGGATAAAGTGTTCACTGCACAGGCACGAGGCCCGGGGGATTCTGATTCCCCAAAGGCACGCATGAACTGGTCAGGTATGGCAAGCACCTAAAATACTTGTACCGCGGCGGCAATCACAGGAGATCCAGGGCACACTGGCTCACTCGATTAGCTGAACCAGCAAGCTCTGAGTTCAAGTATGAAACACTGCCTTAATAATAGAGTGAATAGAGCGATGTTCAGTGTCCGCTTCAGGCATCCACACTCAGAACAACTGCACTTATGCCTATGCCCATGTACACATGACTGTGAATACACATATGCATACCTACCACACACAAACAGGAAATTCAGAAAATGATGCTAGTCCATTTTAATAGAAGATTAATTTAGTTTGAGTTGGAATGTAAGATCTGTTTTTAAAGATTTTCTTTTCAGGGCACGGGGAGTTAGATCAGTGGTTAAGAGCACTTGCTGTTCTTATAAACGACCTGACTTCAGTTTCCACCATCTACATGGCAGCTTGCAGCCATCCATAATTCCAGTTCCAAAGCCTTCTTTCTTCCAAGGGCACCAGGACTGCAAGCGTGAGCATATACATATACAGGCAAAACACTCATACATATAAAATATTTTTAATTATATGTATGAGTGTGTATGCATATATGCATATGTAGGTGGGTTTCTGTCCTTGAGTGGAGATGCCCATGAAGGCAGTTGTGATCTGCCCAATATGAGTGTTAGGAACCCAATTAAATTTCTCTTTAGGAACAGTGTGTGTTCTTAACCACCGAGCCATCTCTCCAGGTCCCGTATTCTGTTTGAAATTAGATATTAAATGTTCTCACCACATGCATACACACAGGCACATACTAATATACATGTATACATACATAGATACACAGATATGAAGTAATAAAAAATGTTAATTATCTTTTTTAGAGAAAAAAGCAGACTCTACTGGTCTGAGAGATCGATGCCCCAAGTCCCTGCAGCTCAGTCTCTGGGGTTACAGGAGAACTTATCCTGCAGAATCTGAATCCGTTTCTTTTGTAGTGGAGCCTGAAAGGTATAGCTTCACTGGACCCAAAAATTGCTTCTTTTATTTTTTTATTATTTTTTCTAATAAACAGCAGTAAGTGAGATTGCCTGGTTTATGATATCTGGGCTGCAGAGTGAAAGATAATACGAATTATCAATTTTTTTCTTTCTTTCTTTTTCTTTTCACTTCATGGCAGGGCATGTGATGGGGTTAGACACTTTCTGGAACCCTATGAGTGCCCAGTTTCTTGAAGCCTTAGGCTTATTTTATGGACCTGATTTTGCCTTTCAAGATTTTCCTTACTCTAGACCCCTCTCATCAAAGGGCAGGGACATCCTTTTCTGTCTAACGACTTCCTGCTAGCAGAGAGGGAATGTTTGGGGATCTAGGGTGACCCTACACCAAACATTGTTTTTACCTCTTCTTATGTGGCAGACTTGGTGATGGGGGTGACTTGGCAGTCTAAACGACTGAAAAAAGAAAATAAAGGGGGAAAAAAACAACAACAACTAAGTATGAGGATCAGAAAGAAGAACAGTTTGGAGAGGATCCAGGACAGGAAGAAACCAAGAGCTTGCTCACTGGAGAATGCTCATTGATTCTTTTTCAGTATGGTTCATAAGTCTTCAGACCCTAATTCAAACCAGTTTGGATTTGTTCCTGGAGAAGGGGACAACTCCCTCCACAGTCCTCTTGGATTTTTGTGTATCTCAGCAATCAAAGAATGTTGCTCCTAGAGAATGTCAAGCTAATCTAAAATTTCTTCAAGGTTTTCTGAGAGTTGTGGAGACAGAGGTTAACTGATACAAATGAACCCTCAGGATCCCGGTGTGAGTTCTGCATCCATTAAAAAAAAAAATAGAAAACATAATTTTTCTCTCAGACATCATTAATCTTAATGTATTGGTAATCGTAAACAAGATCAATTAAACTTAATTATTAAATTATCAGACTCGATATGTTTAAGAGTGCACAGTATTTATAGAAGACAGAAGAAGGCACATAGAGATTTGAAACGGAAGGACTACTTAATATTATTTAATAAATATGAAGTGAGAAGCCATTCATGGATATTCCAAGGGCAGGTGATATGGAAGTCACTCAGTGTTCTGGGGTGAATCTATGACATTTCTCTAGTCAGAGTGAAGAAATGCTGAAAGCGAGGGGAAATAGTCTTCCCCAGGGAAGGGCTTTCCAATTGCTGATACAATACCAAGTGTCAGCCCAGAAATCACATAGAAGATACATGCAAGCAACATTATACAGACCTAGCAGACTGTGCATATATATTTAGGAACATATATGTACTGTATATATCTATATATGTATATATCAATAATTAAATCAAAAGAGGCCATAATTATGAAAACAAGTGTGAAAATTATGAAAATATGGGAGAGGTTGGGGTTATCGGGAGGAAAGGGAAAATGATGTGATTATATTTTAATTTTTTTGAAAATATCAAAGGGGTATGTTAAACAATCATGGTACTTGGTTCACCTACTGGAAACCATACACTTTAGAATTTACCCAGGATCAGCCTGAGCTGTGAGAACCAGCATGAGTTAAAGGCACAACCCTGAGGAAATCAACAGGATCCTAATATGCACTTATCTAATTGCCTTGCCTCTCCAAGCCTCTCTCTTCTCTTGATAATTGATCTATGCATACAACATGATGAACCTGAGCAAGGCACACACATTAAGCATGGCTTGCAGGTAAGCTGTCAGTATCAAGAACAGAAATGTTAAACAATGGTAGCCCAGAGAACTAGGGAACACAATTTTACCATAAAATCTAGAACACAAACTAGACTGTAAAGGCAAGCCTGCCTTTAGCACATGAGTGGGTAGAACAAGCAGTGATTCATTTGGATTGCCCCAACCTGCGCTTAAACCTTCAAGTCATGGCATGAACTTAGGACACATCCTTCACTCCATAATGGGCATCTGTGCATCAGCCCAGATCATTGGACTAACCGCTTACCCACCCTTCCTGTCTACTCGTCTGGTTTCTGCCTGTCTGCGGTTAATTGTATGGTAGTCTGCATACTTTGTCTTCAATACCTGTAGCCCTCACTCTTCAGCTGAATAGTGAAAAGGTTAAAACCTACAGTTAGTACACATCCTTCAACTCTGAGCTGGTCCTTCCAAGCAAACCTGCCTGCCTGTGCAGTTTATCACTACTCGTGAGCCCCACAGGAAACTGTCCAAGTGATATATTTATTGAAATTGAGGCCACCCATCTAATTGGACAATGTGGGTCAAGCCAGAAAAAAAACCTTTTAACTCTGAAAAGAACCCATTCATGGAGCAAGATATGAACTACCCTTTAGGTATTTAGTGGTGCATAATGTTTGCAAGAATGTTTTTCTGTTAGTATTCAGTCTTTAAGACATATGGAGAATACAGTATTTCTATTGTCTAAAGTTAAATTCACCTATGACTTGGCCCCACAAGGCCCCATAATTAGGACTACAGGCTCAGACCTTTCTGACATATGAATGCAAACATGGACACATGTAGTACAGTAAACTATGATAGGCAGACTAGATGTAGCATGTAGCCCTTGGCATTAATCTAGAAGAGCACCTAACTGAGCATTGGAGCTTGTTTCTGGGAGATGAGAATGCTTGGGTAACTCCTCGATAGGTTGGGTCTCTGATGCATAGATCTGAAATATCCAGACAAATTGAACTATTATGTAACCATGCAACAATCCAAAAGGAGGCAAATTCACAAAGAGTTCTGATGCTAAGGTACTGTTCCCCAGTTGGTTCTTGACCTGTCAGTAAAGAAAGCTGGGGGCCATTTGCTGGACAGGAAGGAAGGAAAAGGCAGATGCAAGGAAGGAGAGGAGGAGCTTTTTTGCCATGCTTTGGAAGGAGAAGAAGCCAGCAACCATGTGAGGTCCCAAGGGGCAGGGTGGAGCTGGGTGGCCAGGGACTAGCCACTGAAGTTTAGGGAAGGTGGAGAAATGGAGATAAGAAATTGGTAAGAGCCGGGTGGTGGTGGCGCACGCCTCTAATCCCAGCACTTGGGAGGCAGAGACAGGCAGATTTCTGAGTTCGAGGCCAGCCTGGTCTACAGAGTGAGTTCCAGGACAGCCAGGGCTACACAGAGAAACCCTGTCTCAAAAAGAAAGAAAGAAAGAAAGAAAGAAAGAAAGAAAGAAAGAAAGAAAGAAAGAAAGAAAGAAAATGGTAAGAAATTGCCGGGCAGTGATGGTACATGCCTTTAATCCCAGCACTTGGGAGGCAGAGGCAGGCAGATTTCTGAGTTTGAGGCCAGCCTGGTCTACAGAGTGAGTTCCAGGACAGCAAGGGCTATACAGAGAAACCCTGTCTCAAAAAACAAAACAAAACAAAAAGTTTGTAAGGGCATGGTTTTCCAGGCAGGAAATATCAGTGTCTAGCAATTGTGTCAAGAAGACAAGTTGTAAAGGAACAAACTGCATGTGTCTTTTGTCTGCAGATTCAAGGAAAGCCAGGTGGAAACTAGTTTCTCACCCCACTTCCTGGAGCAAAGGCAGGTAGACCAAAAGGGAAGCCAGGTGGGGGCTGGTAGCATGGCCAATCCTGGAGAAAAGGTAATAGCATAAAACTACATCCAACAAATCTGTATTTATTAACTTCAAGGAAACTTCAAAACTTCTAGATGAAAGCAAATGAAGGTTATAGACTGAAGAATCCAGACAACATTTGGACTACTCAGCTGTACATGAATCTCTTATCTGGATGTTTTCCTCCACGGGAACAGCTAGAGGGAAATCTGTTTCCTGGGAGCTCAACGGACAGATTTGTCCTCTGCGCTTTTCTAACACCAGGAATCCCCCAGTAGGAACTTCCCAACTGATACTTTCCATCTCAAGGGAGCAGGGTCAAGAAGAGGGACAGCCTATGTCATTTTCTAGTTTTGCTTCTCATTTGGACTGTCCTTATAGCTTGCTATCTAACCTCCCAACCCCTATTCAACCCCTATTCCTGCAATATCTCTTCACAATAACTGGAGTAAAGTTTGACAATGCATTTACTGTCTCCCCAGTCAGCCCTGCACAGCTCCCAAGCCTTGCCATAGCTTACCCCTGCCTGACACATTCACATTAGCCTGCTCCCTTAATTCTTCTAGGTCTATCCTCCTCTCACCTTTTGTACTGGATGGTCTTGTGTATCAACTTGACACAGCTGGAGTTATCACAGAGAAAGGAGCCTCACTTGAGAAATGCCTCCATGTGATCCAACTATAAGGCCTTTTCTCAATTAGAGATAAATGAGGGAGGACCCATTGTGGGTGGGGCCATCCCTGGGCTGGTAGTCCTGGGTTCTATAAGAAAGCAGGCTGAGCAAGCCAGGAGAAGCAAGCCAGTAAGGAACATTTCTCCATGGTCTCTGCATCAGCTCCTGCCTCCAAGTCCCTGCCCTGTGTGAGCTCCTGTCCTGACTTCCTTTGGTGATGAACAGCAATGTAGAAGTGTAAGCTGAATAAACCCTTTCCTCCCCAACTTGCTTCTTGGTCATGGTGTTTGTACAGGAATAGAAACCCTGACTAAGAAACCTCTCCAAGACTCTTTGCCTAATTCATCCATGCTCTTCGAGTCTCACCTCACTAGGGTACCTTCTTCAATCGAAAACCTTCCAAAGTGCAAGGCCCAGGCTGTCTTAGAGGCAGCTCTTCTCTCCCATGATCCATCCCACATTCTTCTCCTTATGTGTTAATCACAATGAAGCAATGAAGCTGTGTGACAGGTGGAGAACTTATGTTCTCAGTGAGCAGTCTGAGGACTGATAATATGTCTTAGAACTTGAGGTGATGCTTGCCATGTCAAAAGCTAGTCTCATAATACAGCACCAGGGAGGAAGGGGTAGGACAGGTAGGGCTTGCTGTCCAGGCAATCTAGCTGAAGCAGAGAATTTCAGAGCTCCATTAGGAGCGCCATCTCTGGGGGGGGGGGGGGAAAGAGAGACTTGGGTCTCCCCAGCTCCTCGAGTTTCTCTCTCACTTCATCAAGAGCCCAGAAGATGTCCAGAAGATGTCTGCCTCCGGTCAGCAGTAAGTCCTTGCCTGTCTGTGCCTCATCTCCTCACTGCTTTTTGTTACAGTCTCTCCATCTCTCCCACTACTGATGCCTCCGTCCACCTCCACACAACCAGCTCCTTGTCAACCACTAAAATCAACACAGCCTCTCTTTCAAGAATCTTCACCCTATTTGCTATCTGCATCCAAGCACAGGCTCTATTCTCTCCATCTTAGAATGAAAACAGGATCCTGAAAACCTTTCATGAGCCAGCAGTTTCCTGACTTTGCCTCTTCACTGAACAACCCTACTACACAAAAGAATTTCCTATGTGCCTTGTCTCCCATTCTTCAGTTTCTTCAAGTCTAGCCCCTCTGGCTCACACACTATAAAACCTACCACTACTCTGCTCATCCACAGTCACACCACGGATGAAATCTGAGGAGCCCTCTCATCATTGCACACAACTGTGTCCTTTCTTTTGCAAGTCTGTCTGCTCGTAGCTTTGTCGCTCCCCATTTCATCTTTCCTGGCTTTCCTGACTAGTTCTCCTCTCTGTGTTTGGCTCGCTGTCCTCCCACATCTGAACATTATTGGAGTTAATTGGGGCTGGGACCTCAGTTCTCTTCACTCCTCATTTATCCTTTCTCTCTTGGCAATCTCAGAGAGTCCACAGCCTTTCAAGTGCCAAAAATTCATATCCAGCCAAGGACTTCTGATAAAAATATCCAACTGCCTCTCTGCACGCTCTACTTGGATGTCTTGGAAAAATTCAGCCTTAACAAGTCTAAAACTGGCCTCCTGGTATTCTTAGTCCCATGCCCCTTACTTCCCTAGCTTTCTCATCCTAGTCCCTGGCCCTTTCATTCATTCAGTGGCTCAAGCCAGAAAACCACAAGTTGTCCCTAGCCTCCCTCCCTTGGTGTGTTTATCCAGCCCTACAGGTTCAGTCTCTAACATAAACCTCAGTCTTCCCATCTTATCGTCTGCCCCCCCCCCCACCAATTGTAATCATTACCAGCTTTCCCTGGATCACAAAAAAGCACCTCTATTGAGTTTCTCCTCTACGTGCTTGTTGTTGTTGTTGTTGTTGTTGTTGTCATTCTAAGAACTGTATCTTTATTTAGCCAGCCAGCAAGGATTAAAAAACAAAAGGACAGGGCAACTTTGAGAATCCTCCCATGGGTCAGTGTTCCTAAGGCAAGATTAGAGGCACTCCACCACACTCTTCTGCTCTGGACCTGAACCTTACTTTAATACTTAAGAGAATCCATGGTCTTGGAAACTGTAGGCTGTGTGTGTTGATCTCTAGACTGATTTCTAATTAAGAAATGCTGAGTTTCAACTGTTTCTGGTTAAAACACAGTAATGACTTTCTATCAGACATAAAATAAACCCAACACCCCTTGAAAGACTCATCAGATGGCTCTTTCCATCTTGACTGCTAACATTCATTACACAGGAAAACCTAGAAAAGAAACACTGGGGAGCTATGGCCTGAACATATCCAGTAGTCACCCAGGAGTCAAGAGTGATGCTGGTGCCACCCATCACCACAGAGTCTGCTTCAATAAGTGTCTCCAAAGTTACCTTAGGAAACTGGAGAGCATATATCACCACTTAAAGAGAACCAGAGTTCCAAGTGGTTATTTATCTAATAGATTCAATTCCATGAGGCTAGGAAGTACATTTATGATTCAGAGCTAACTCCTAGTTGTTGCTATGTAGTAGGCATTCACAATATAGTTGTTGGATGAATTATAAACAATGGGAAGCTATAATAATAGTAGTCAGTATAATACCAATAATAGTATAATAGTCAGACACAGAAGTCTGACTATTGGAATGGTTGTCTAAGGAGCTGAGACATGTCAGTGAACAGAAAATGAATTGGAATGAAAAGAGACTAGAAAGTAATGATCTGGTTAGTCTGAGTTGGGATACTTGCATGACATAGAGAAAATGTGAATGCCTTTTTAAAAGAAAAAGTATGAATTGACTATGGTTGCCTGTAAAGGGGAATATTTAAATACCATCAGCAATAAACTATTTCCCAGAAATGAATATGTACATTTCCAATATGTCAGACATTAGGCACCTGGCTGATAACAATACACAGGCAGGAGTATTTTCCCTTACAGTGACATGCTACCTGGATGTAAAAGGGAAGGATGTGCTGAGAGCTTTGAGATAAATTGAACTTCATCCATGAAGCCACAGATAGCTCAAATCCATGTAATTGAAAAGCCTGCCATAGAAAATTGATTAAACACAGGAAGCACATGAGTGACTGAAAAGGTCCACAAGAAAGGGAACAGATGTGGCTTAAGGGGGAGGGTGGGGAAGGCAGTAGGACATGAGATATTAAAGTAGTAGAAGGGATGCTGGCGGTCTCATGGAAAGAGGCTTAGGGAGAAGTCGAAGGCACAAGAGAGGCTGGGGATCAACCAAAATGAAATGGGTACACAAACACAAGGAAGCCTTTTACACACTCAGGCTAATATAAAAAGATAAAAATTTTAAAACAGAAACAGAACAACTAACTATCTTCGTAATCCTCTAACCCAGGACCTGGCCGGGTCATTCAGATGGCCAGTGAGGAGATTGCGAACGGCTCACACCGGTGCTTTATTATGCAGAGAAGAAAAGGGGTGCTAAATAGTTAAGCATCTTCCTTCTGCCTGCTCCACTCCTTGCCTGGTCGCTACACAAATCTAGGCAACCCTTCCCTTAAACAGACGGATGTCTCCTGCACACACACATTCCAGAGATGTAGCTGCTCATGAAGAAGACACAGAGCCCGATGCAGCGTCTCCGGCTTCCATTTGTAACCCTAAATAAGACTGACACATCCATCAAGGTAGGCCTGCCCACCACGGAGCTGCCAATATTTGACAGCCACACAGAAGTAAGTCTTCATCTCCGATCAGCCTCTGGTTGCTTGGTACAAAATCATGTGACAGCAGCTGAGGACGTATCCCACCCAGCAAAGCGCCTGCCTGCCGGGCATGCCCAAGGACCTGTGTTCAGAGTCGCAGAACTCAAGTCAAGACTCAGTGTGGAAGCACTGTGGTGCTTGGAGGAAAGCAAGAGCTCACAGCCCAGGAAGCTTCCTTGAGTAACTGAATTCCAGGCTTAATGAGAGATCTATCTCAAAAATAAGACGCAGAGGGACCAGAGAGGATGGCTAGTGTCAACATCTGACCTACACAGACACATACCTGCACATGCAAGAGTGTCCACACGAGCATGTGCCCCCTACACAAAGACAAATGTATGTTCTTTTTCCTTATTAAATATTTACAGTATTCTAGTCATTGCCATGCAAGAACTTTAATATAATCATAAAACACATCCTTTTCAATTCCATACTTACGCATGGCATTCTAGCACGACTACTTAACACGTTATTTCCTGTTTTCTTAAGCAATTGAATGAGTTTATGATATGCTATCAAATAGATATTTAACTGCAAGCCTAACTAATCCCCTTGGTAAAGTACAAGGAAGCGGCTATGAAAATGTAGCAATAAACGTATTGTACATAAAGTGGTTTCTGTGTTTGCCTTTATTTCACTAAGACGGACTCCCTAAAGTGTCTTTTCCAATTTCCTCCTTTTCAGTCCCCTACCACACGCACACTATTTTCTTTATATTGAGTTGGGCCTGCTGAAATTTAAAGCGGCAGAGGCAGTATTTACATCTCTCTGGTGAGCTCGCCGCATTCAAGTGAGGGATCCAGAGGGGAAGCAGATCCACTCTGTGCCAGTGCCAGATGCCACGCTCTGAGGTTATTAGCTCCTTCAACAATGTCAGCAGTCCTTAGAGATGGCTCCTATCATCTTCCCTGCCCCAGCAGTGAGGACACTGGCCCCTGGTGACAGAACCAGAGTGCTAATGCTCTCTGGGCTCTGGACTGCTAGTTCTGCTCACCGCAAGTTGGGTGAGACATCCTAGGTCCAGGTTCTAGTCCCACTCCTTGACTTACCAGTAGGCTAGTGAACTGTGCCCATTCTTTTTATCATCTCTATTATTAAACACAAACACAAAAGAGTTTATGTAACTGAAAGCCTGTTATCAGACCGACCATGCATACAGTCATTTTTTTTTCCTCTTCCACACTCTCCATATACATAGACACACATTACTGCCCACATATTCCATGATAGCCTTTCTCAGGCAATACTGCCTTAAAATAATCCTTCCAAATCAGCAGGTCTACTATACCATTAGTACATCAGTTCTCAACCTGTGGGTCACAACCCCTGTGGGGGTCAAATGACCCTTTTACGGGGGTTGTATATCAGACCTCCTGCATGTCAGGTATTTATATTGTAATTCATAACAGTAGGAAATTACAGTTATGAAGTAGCAGCAAAATAATTTTATGGTTAGGGATCACCACAACATGAGGAATTGTATTAAAGGATCCTAGCATAGAAAGGTTGTGAACCACTGCTGTAGTACATTCTTTTTATGGCTGCTTAATTATGTATGTTACTATGATGTTCTTAATGAATGTCCGTGTCACCACACTCTTGGGCAGAAATAATATTACTTTGCCTGCTTCACTCTTCTCATTAGAATGAGCAGCATACCAGTCGATGAATACAAAAGCGCTCCATAAACCAAAAGCATGCACAGTAGAATGAGAGCAACACCCCCCTCTGTGCATGTGTGTGTGTGTGTGTGTGTGTGTGTGTGTGTGTGTGTGTGTTTTCCTGTGGATAAGTGCCCATGTATGTGCTGGCACATGTACATTTAAGCTGCCACATACGGTTGGTGGGTACTCTAGGTTCCACAGTGTGACTTTATGGCATCATGACAATTGTAGAAAAAAAAATTCTTATTCAGAATAGTACACGATAAGTAGTTGAAGCATTATCCAGATACATCAAATGGACCTTACTCCAGATTTACTAAATCTGAAGCTATAGAGAGTCTCTGGAAGAAGGGGAAATAAAGGCGCTGTACTGTGCTCCCTTCTGCGTAAGGGGGAATGGTGGAGTAACGGGGTTTGCAAGGAATGGTGGAGTAACAGGGTTTGCATTGTGTTACCTTGGATGATCAGGGCAATAGATCACTTCTTGATTAGTGGAAATTGGGGTTGTTTTGATCAATTTATTATTAAGTTGATCTGTTATTAAATTGATTAAAACAATACCGTATAATGAGCATCCAAAAAGTAGTAAGTTTTGATAGAGCAGAAGTTGACCAAGAATTTGCTAATCTCCTCTGGTTGTTATTTGGTATCCTTGGGTAGTCAGGAGTGAGCATGGGAAAGACAGGCACATTGTCAACAACTTTTCCCTACTTAAAATGTTCCCCGGGGTCTCCTTAGCAGTGCAGGATCCAGTGCCAAGGGATCTACCACACAGTAGGTGGATAGTGTGAAAGGGGCAGGTGGATGGAGCCAAGGTGCGGCCAAGATCATTAGGCAGGCAGCCGTGGTGCTTGCACAACGGGGCTGGATATGAAGCTGCTCAAAGACAAATGATGAGGTAGAGCACTCGTTAAATATAAACCTCCTGTGGGAGGCGAAGCAGTGGACAGCCTCATCAGGCCCCGTCCTGTTATTCCATTCCATATTAAATGTATTATGGGCCATAACGTAACAATGTCAATGACTCACCTCTATTCCCCAACAGCGAGAAAATTGATGGTGAGCTCAAACGGTTCCAGCCCTGAAGTTAGTACATGACCTAAGGGGCTAAAACTGGAATGAGAAAGAAAGGGAAAAAAATTCAAAATGAATGCTTATAATGCTAACCTGGGCACAATTGTTCAATGTTGCTGGACATGTTAGCACGCCCTTCTCTACTCCGGTTCTGCCAGCAGCAAGAGAAAAACTTCCCTCTCATAATTCCGTTACTAAGTTCAAGCGTAGATCAGTGGAGGCTGAGACGCTACCTTCCTCTGTTTTCCTTGGTGAAAAAGCACAATCCGGTAAACACACCAGGACTGGAAGAAACCTAAGTGGGCTTTTGAAGGTCAAAGGTATGTGGAGCAGTTCCCAGCTGTAGGATAAATCTTCTTCTTACCTAGTTGTGCCATCATGAGTTTCCTTCCCCAACCAAACTGAAATCATCAAAGGTGTTTCCACTGTCTTTGAGAGGAACCCAAGCTCCCAGCCCAGTGTCAAGGGCTCACCGAGTACTTCTCCCAAAACCTTCTTATGAATTGTTCCAGTCCTCGTCACTGTTCTGTTGCTGCAAAGAGACACGACAAGCAGAACCACCATTCCTTAAAATGTTTCAGAAGGCAAAAAGTTTCAAAGATGAGTGAGTCCATTATCATTATGGCAGAAGGCAGACAGACATGGTACTGGAGAAAGAGCTGACAGTTCTACATCCTCAGAGGCAGACAGCAGCCAGGAAAGAAGAAGTTGGGCCTAGAACAGGCTGTTGAAACCTCAAAGCCTACCCCCAGGTTGGCATGCTTCCCCCAACAAGGCCACACCTCCAAATCCTTTCCAAATAGTGCCAATCTCTGATGACTTTGCCTTCAAATAAATAAACCTCTGAGGACCATTCTTATTCAAACCACAGAGTTCCATACCCTGGCCTCCATGGGCTTGTAGCCATATCATAATGCCAAAATGTATTCAGTCTAACTTCAGAAGTCCCCATAATCTATCATGGATGGTCCCAAGTTGTTTAAAAGTCCAAATTCTCTTCTGGAACTCATGGCAATCTCCCTAACTGTAACTCCCTAAAAAAGGAAAAAAAAAAATCAAAGCCCAAGGCAGATCACATACTTTCAACACACGATGAACGATACAGAATACATATTACCAATCACCGTTCCAAAAGGGAGGGAAAGGAGCATAATGAGGAAATACTGGACCAAAGCAAGACCAAAGAAACACCGCAGGACAAACTCCAAGCTCTGCCTCTTAACGTCTAATATTAAAGCACTCGTCAGATAGCTGACATCTTATTGCCTTGTTGGCTGCAACATGTATCTTTCTCATGGGCTAGGTCCCAAGTGTTTCAAACTGTCTTCAGTGTTGGGGATTGGGTCTAATGCTTTGATTTAATCAGGAATCTGGATGTTCAAATGCTGAGGGTCCTTGTCCTTAATTCTTTTTTGATAGATCAATAAAGATGCCAGGGCCCAGTGTCTAGACAAAGGGAGATGGAACGGGACCTTAGATTTGTGTGGGCTAGGAACTGGGAAAAAGAAGACAGAGATCGCCATGAAGGGGGGGTGGGGCGGGGGAGACAGATCAGATTTCAACCAGCCATGTGAGAATGCAGGTGGGTGGCCACTGGCCACTTCCCCAACTGGGCCTCAGGTAGCAGGGGAAGGTTTAGGAATGCCTAGCCTTTGAAATAGCCAAGGCATGCATTTATTCATTTATTCATTCATTCATTCATTCATTCATTTATTTATTTATTTATTTATATTAAATATTTCTTTATTTACATTTCAAATGATATCCCCTTTCCCAGTTTCCCCTCCAAAAAAACCCTTATTCCCTCCCCTCTCCCCCGCTCACCCACCCATCCTCTTCCTCTTCCTGGCCCTAGAATTCTCCTATACTGAGGCATAGAACTTTCACAGGACTAAGGCCCTCTCCTCCCATTGATGACCAACTAGGCCATCCTCTACTACATAGGCTGCTGAAGCCATGAGTCCCACCATACTCTTTGGTTGGTGATTTAGTCTCTAGGAGCTCTGAGGGTACTAGTTAGTTCATATTGTTGTTCCTCCTAAGGGGCTGCAAAACCCTTCAGCTCCTTGGATCCTTTCTCTAGCTCCTTCATTGGGGACCCTGTACTCAGTCCAATGGATGGCTGTGAGCCTCTACTTCTGTATTAGTCCAATACTGTCAGAGCCTCTCAGGAGACAGCTATATCGGGCTCCTATCAGTCAGCACTTGCTGGTATCCACAGTAGTGTCTGAGTTTGGTGATTTAATATGGGAAGGATTCCCAGGTGAAATTAACTGGGGTGTGTGTGTGTGTGTGTGTGTGTGTGTGTGTATGTGTGTGTGTGTGTGTCTTCCATTCACAAATGCAAAGAGTTCCCAGGCAAGTGGCTAGAAGCTCTCAGTCTGCCAGGAGCACAAAGTGGTATAGCTAAAATTACTGCTACACTTTAGCACCCTTGGCTTCTATGGTCCTGCCAGCATGGACCGTTATGCCCATTAAAGCATTCAACTGTTTTCCTAGTCCAAAGTGTCAAAGTCTTTCATATTCTTCCAAAAGGCAGCACAGTCCAGCACGTCACAGCAATGCCCCAGTCCCTGGTACCAACTTCTGTCTTAGACCCTGTTCTACTACTGTAAAAAGGCAGTAAAGTTTAACTAAAACTAAAAGAAAACGTTTAACCAAGGGCCTGCTTACAGCTTCCGAGGTGAGCCTGTCATCCTCGTAGGGAACATGGTGGCAAGCAGGCTTGGTGCTGGAGAAGTAGCTGAAAGCCACATCCTGAAACATAGACAGCAGGCCGAAAGTGAGAGATGTGGTTTGCCCTGAGATTTTGAAACTTCAAGGTCTAACCCAGTGATACATTTCCTTAAACAAGGCCACACCTTCTCCAACAAGGCCACACTTCGAGACCCTTCTCAAGCAGTGCCTCTCCCTGATGACTAAGCATTCAAAGCTATGAGCCTATGGGGGCCATTCCTTAGTCTTCTTCATGAGTCTTAACAAATAGATGGGACAGCGTACTTATCAACATGAACCATTTCCTTTCTATAAAATGGACCCATAGCCAAGGCTATTGTGTGATTATTGAGAACACCAAGCAAAGCCCTGGCATGGAGCCTGGCATCTTGAGATGCAGTGTATACTTCCCTTACCCTTCCTTCCCTATCTTCTCACTATTCCTAAAACATGTCTAGTAATTGTTACTGTCCTTCTTGCACCCCTCCTCTCATCCCTTCCTGGTTCTGCTGAGACCTACTCAGTGTCTACTTCCCACTTCTGCACCAAGACAGTTCAATTCCATTTTAAGTCCAGGCACACCTGCACACTCCCAAGGACAGTCACACTAGATTAGTGCATCAGCACGAGACCACAGCAATCTTAACTATCCTCACCTAGTCTAGCATTGCATAATATCACAGATACTTAAACTTCGCTTTGAAAGACAAGACATTAAAACTTCAGACTCTGAAGAATGGAAGATAATATCCATAGAACTGATGAGAATTTGAGGGGAAATGAAAATGCTTTGCAAGTTTTATAAGTGGGGGAAGAGCCTTAAAGTCATTCGTGACCTGAAGCTTGTTTCGTGTCAGATAATGAATGAGTTCTACCAAGTGCATTGTCTTACCTTCCCCCCCTCCCATGAAGCCAGTATCAGCATCCAATTTCCGGATGATTAAAACGTGGAGTCTGAAGGTCATCCTGTCAGCAAGAGAGAGCCTAGATCATAAACTCCACACCATGGGCCCTCACTGCCCTCATCCAGAACTCTAGAGCTACCCTATCCGAGGCGTTCAGCTCCTGACAGTTTAGCTACTTACCAAGTAATTTCAACATACAACAATCCAACACAGACTGGAGATGAATCAAATGCACCTTTCTCCTAAGGAGTTTAAAGTCCAGAAGGAAAAATAACGCAGAACCTAAATATAACAAGAGGGAAAAGCATTTCAGAGAGTGTCTACACTGGCAGAGTATTTGAGGAAAATCAAAGAAGGAACTGTCCCCATGGGACTTAACATGATCAAAGAACTCTGTCCAGGGACCTACTTTCCAACTGCACATAATCAGCTCGAGTTTTAAAAAGAAACTCATAACACCCCCCCCCTTTACAGCTAGCTTCTTCAAATTTACCCTTTAGAAGTTTTTTTAAAAAACTCTTCCCCAGCCATAATTCTCTATAATTTCTCAAGGAGAACATGCTTAAGATAGAATTTTAAATCAGAATAATAAAATTGGAATATATAACATCAGTTTCAGATGTAAAAACTAATAATTCGTCTTTAAAAACCATAATATACAAGATAACGTCAAACCTTTTTTTTCCTAAATGGACAACAGAATTTCTAGTCACACAGAAAACTGCTTTTGCTGCTCTTGATTGGCAGGGAAACTAAGATAAAAACAACTAAAACCAGCCGGGCAGCGTTGGCCCACGCCTTTAATCCCAGCACTTGGGAGGCAGAGGCAGGCAGATTTCTGAGTTCGAGGCCAGCCTGGTCTACAGAGTGAGTTCCAGGACAGCCAAGGCTTCACAGAGAAATCCTGTCTCGGAAAAACTAAAACCAAAACCAAAACCAAAACAAACAAACAAACAAAAAAACAACTAAAACCTTGGAGAGACTAAAAGCTGCTGCTGTTGCCCACCCCACAGTTGGCCAGGCCCAAGCCCAATCTGTCCTTTACCTGTTTTTTGTCAGATAAAGTAAATTTTGTCAAGTAAAGCGTAATATTTGGTTTAAATGTTTCTATTATTTTTTCATGCTTGAGTGTGGAATGCTCATTTATGCGTGCACAGTCATGTATTTACCTGCATGTGGACACATGCATAAGTGCACATGTGTTTGTGCACATGAGTTCAGAGGCCAGACGTTGGATGTCTTCCTGGGTCACTCTTCCCCTTCTTTAAGGAAGTAGGATCTTTCAGCGAACCCAGACCTCGCCAATTCAGGTCAGACTAGCCATTCAACTTGCTCAGAGGATCTCCCGTCTTTGTCTCATGTCCGCCTGTCTGGTTTATATGTGAGGCCGGGAATTGTGAGCACAGATATTGTGAGTCCTGGGACTGGGAGAATGGGAGTTGTGGGCACAGGATTGTGAGCACGGGGATTGTAAGCTCTGGTGCCCATGCTTGTACAGCAGCCAGCTGATCCCTTGTGCCTCCTCTTCAGCCCACAACCTTTTGTAAAAAGCTCAAGATGAATAACATTATATAGCATGTTATATAAAATAAGGTGAAATTTCAATTCCTATACCCATAAAGTGTTTTTTTTGGGGGGGTGGGGGGAACACAGACACACAGAATAATTTCTGTATTGTCTAGGGATACATATTGTTGTAGTAGCAGAGCTGAGTAACCATGACAGAGATCATATGGCCTACAAGCCTAAAATACATGCTGCCAGACCTCATGTTAGAAAACACGAAGATTCTAAGTATTCCTGACAGCCTCTCACTATTCAACATGCAGTAAAAGAAACCTAGGGAGTGAGAAATGGAAAGACCAGAGGTACGACCAGTACCCCCAGAGATGTGTGACCTGGAAATCTGGTCCCTGAATTCTGAGACTATGGTCTTTATGCCTTGCCCCAAGCTCATCTCTGTATCCTCCCGTTGGGCTCACACCCAGTTCCAGAGCACATGCATAGAGCCCTCTATGGAGACAAGGCCTTTCTCTTGGCTGAATTCCATCAGCTCTAGCCATCGGTGGCATGATGGCACAGCAACTTACCTTCCCTGAGCCAGTTTGGATATTCCTCTACACCTTCTTTTCCCCCACAGACAAGAACAATGATGAGCATTTTTGGAACACTTTTCCCTATAATCCTATAAGTCCCCATCACCCACAGAACTGCCAGGATATCCAGGGGGAAAAGATGATCATACTACTAGTACTAGTTGTAATACTAGTACAACCAGGACCACGCTTCCCACTGTCATCAGAGGTGCGCTCCCCTCTTCTCTCTCCCTTCTCTCTCATTTTCCTTTAGGATAAGAAAAGTTACGTAATTCATACCCAAAAGGCAAGGCGGAATGAATCCAGAAGACATGGACACAAGCTAAAGCCCTGGTTTCCCTCATGAACAGAATATATCACTCTTTCAATCCTGCAAGATAGGGAACAGTGCCTGGTTGGGGTTTGAATGCAAAGGGCCCCACATCACTTCATGTTTTAGCTTCTTGCTTCCCAGCTATTGGTACCCCTTTGGAGGACTATGGCGCTTGTAGGAGGTAGGGCCTATCTTGTGGAAGCAGACCACTGTGATGGTTTGTATATGCTTCATCCAGGAAGTAGCACTACTAGGAGGTGTGGCCTTGTTGGAGTAGGTGTGTCACTGTGGGCCTGGGCTTTAAGACCATCTTCCTAGCCGCCCGGAAGCCAATCTTCTCCTAGTAGCCTGCAGATGAAGATGTACCCTCAGCTCCTCCAGCACCATACCTACCTGAATGCTGTCATGCTTGCACCTTGGTGATGATGAACTGAACCTCTGAACCTGTAAGCCGGTCCCAGGTCCTTATAAGACTCGCCTTGGTCATAGTGTCCGTCCACAGCAGTAAAACCCTAAGACAGCCGTCATAGGCTTCATCTTCCACTGACTCCAACTGCTTTCTACTCTCTAGTCCCTTACAATGTGAGCAGCCGCCACTGTAGGCTCTTGCTACCGTGCTTGCCCTACATGGTGGGCTGAAGTCTCTCTGAAACCATGGGATAGAACACACCTTGCCTCCCTTTAGTTTCTGCCAGGTATTTTGATTATAGAGAAACAAATGGAATTAATATACCACTGCTCCCTGAGCCGAAAGAACTGACTTTGTAGGGATATCCAGAATAGTGAACATGAAAGGGCTCACTGTACATGTATGGGTATGTAAACATGAAGCAGATGGGGATGATTATGGGACACCCGTGAACCAATGAATATCAAGAGTCTGAGACTGAGAACCCCTCTTCCCAGGCATTGACACTACTTCCTCTGCTGTTCAATTTGTCAACTTGTTGCCTCCTCTTTCCTGGCTCTTCGGACATAGATGTTAGGCTAATTAGAAAGGGGAATCTCACAAAGTAGCCATAGCAGTGTGTGTGTGTGTGTGTGTGTGTGTGTGTGTGTGTGTGTGTATTACTGTGTGTGTTGGAGACAGGGGGGCATGTCTGCATGTTTCATCTGTGTGAACAGGCTTAGATCTGACAGGGTCAACACAACTCATGTGACTAGATTCTACCAGCCCTGGAGTGAGCCAGGCAGCTGCTCTGCTATTGGAGACAGACAGATCCCAACCCATGGTCCAAGTTGCAGAAGAAGAGGTGGTGGTGTGACTTCTGAAGGTTTTAAGGGAAGGAAGGAAAACATAGTGTGTAGGTGTTCAGACACCAGAGACAACATGAGGCAGTGGGGACCAAGACAAAAATGAACTCTAAGGAAGAAGAGCAAATGAAATGGTCCAAGGAGACTATAGCGGAGCTGTCCAGCCAAGGGCCCCAAAGACCAGTTTACAGCATAATGTTGATGTCACATTGTTTTACATGCTCACCTCTAACCTCCCAAAAAATGACTTTCAAAAATTGCAGTAAGGTCACTGGGGGACGGGGGGAGCGTCTAAGAAGCTTGTAAATTTCAAACAGCAGGACCTGCATGTTTAGTACTTGCCAGGGTGTGACCCCAAGAAAGTCATGATCTTTTCTTTGCACCTGAGTGCCATGAATGAGTGTAAAATGAGGGTTAGACAAGGTGACTGATTTCTTCAAAGTCTGGTTCCAATATTCCCTGGGGAGAGCTTAAGATGAGAATGCTGGCTTTGCATGGAGGCAGCTAGCTTCCATACGTACGTTTCCCTGGAGCGAGGATGACAACAGCTTCTAAAATCCTCGTCCAACAAGAGAATGAGATGTTCCTGAACCTTAGTGGCCTGCATCCCACAGAGATGCTACTGTAATAATGTCTGCAGACTCTCAGCTGGGGAAGAGTATCTGCTTCAGCTGCTTTGGAGCCAGGATTGGGGAGCTGGCCAGCCGCACAGTCTTGCTGCTTTCAGTGCATCTGAGCCCATGTTTCTGCAACATGTGTCCACTCCACGCTTGCCAATTTTCTTGCCTTTCAGTACAAGCTCTTGATTCTGGGCTGTTTCATGTCCCAGCTGGTGTTTTTTCTCCCACAAGCTGCCTCAAAACACACAGCAACACTATCTCTCCATCTGCCTCCTCCCAAACTAAATCCTTTCCCCACATAGGACCACGTCACTCTATCTGGAAAGTCTATCATCCCACCGGGGCTAGGAAACACGGAGCCAATTCTAGTTCCCTTATTTGTTCTAGTCATTGCATATGCAACAGAAGGCAGGTTCAGCAACCTCTGGAGTTGCATTTCTAGAGCCCTTACCTCCTTGGGTCATGAGTTCTTCCAAACAAATTCAGTTGGGTTGTAAAACCTGAGTTAGAGATCGGATGTCTCCCTCCTGTGCAAACAATAAGACATTGCATTAATTCAACATGAATTTGTATTATGCCTACGTGCCAGTCACTATGCTGGTTGAGATGAATGTAATAGAAAATTAAAAATCAAAGTACTGATCATTGGAGCACGGAGAAACTATCTTGGATGGAGTTGTCTAGTGCATTCAAGTTAATGGCCTTCTCAGGGGAATCTAGTTAATAATTCAGTTCTGCTTCAGCCTGATTAGCAACTTTTCTATAATACCACTTTTCTATAATTTTCTTACAAAGAGTCTCTGTTCTACCCATCACTCTGATACAGCATGACATGTCACATGTTGCCAGCCTCTGATAGTGTGGCCAAAACACCAAATAGAGCCTAGGAGGCCTAAACTGCAGCAGGAGGTGTGACACTGAACTAGCTTCCAAGATTTTCAGAGCACATGATCCAAGGTAAGTTCTGTCCCTGACTCACATATGACTGAGGATTATATCTCATTGCTTTGCTGCCCCAACCCCAACCCCCAAACAGCTAGCATGGGGTGATAAGGAAGAGATGGCAGGGAGAGGATTCCAAAGAAATTGTCCATAGTATTCAAAGTGACCAGTTGATGAAGGCTTCAACTGGGAATACTTGGGAAACAAATATGGAGTAATCAAGCCATCAGAGAAATCCTTCCTGGGCACTCTGCCTGTTGTAAAGATTTACACTGCTGTGGTCCTATGGAAAGATAAATGAGAATATGACCTTTTGAGGTAGCATAGAGGAGCTGAGTACTCAAAAATGTGCATGTGTGCATGTGTGTGTGCATGTGTGTGCGTGCCTGCATGCACATGTGTGTGCATATGAGAGGGCATGTATGCATGTGTACGTGAACACGACTGAACACTTCTCCCTGCCTGCGCTCAGGTGCCAACTGGTCCAAGGCTAGGCCCCCGACACTTCTCCCTGCCTGCGCTCAGGTGCCAACTGGTCCAAGGCTAGGCCCCCGACCCTTTAAAAGCTCCCATTCGCTCTTGGACTGTCCTACAGCTCACCCTCCTTTCTCTATTTTGTCTTTGGCTTCCTTCCTCCTTTCACTCTCTCTCTTGAACCATCCTCTTTTTCTCTCCCCCCCCCCATAACCATATGCGGTTTTCAAAATATTAAAATGATCCAAACTATTACAAATTGTAAACTATCCTTCTGATTTTTCCTACTGATTTCTAGATCTCCAACTCCCTCCCATATAAACCAAAATATTTGTTTACATAAACTTCCAAAATATTATCCATATTAATCTCTACATGTTTCTTTATAAAGCCCCTCTTCTCCAGTGGTTTTGCCTCTTCATTCTTCTAAGTTTTATTCACTCTCAGTGTTAGGGTACCTCATTTTATACAGTCTACATTTATACGGAATGCTGTATAAATGCAGTATTCATACAAAGTTATCTAAAGAGAATGACTAATGCACTATGAGGAAAAGTCATTGAATTTTTGAAATTCTTGGTCTTATAAAAGATTCTTTTTTCTGCTTTTTGTTCTTTTAATTAATTCTGTACTGGGGTTTTGTCAAAGTAGAATACTCCTATATTTAAATTGTTTTCATATTAAAAAATAACATTCATTTTTTTGATTGTATGAACTTTATACTTTTTCTAATGAGTCCGGAGAACCTATCAGCACCCAAACCTCAACAGGACTGTGGCGCCCCAGAAAATACCTTGCAAGTGACCTACATGAGAAGCTCAGGCCTGGTATATATTATATAGCTGCCAGCAAGATGCTCCCACATAGGGAGCAAGGAGCAAGGAGATGCTGAGCACTCACCACCTTAGGCAGGGTGGAAAAAAAAAAAAAACAGAGAGGCAGATGCTTATCCCTCAGGTAAAGTCTGACCTTGAATGAGTTAAGGAAACTCCAAGTGGAATTCCATGCTCAAGTCAGGGGTTGAGTGTCATTGGGAAACCAAGAAGGAAGACAGCATCAGTGTGACTTAGAAGATCAGGAAAAACACGAGGGAGGAGCCTTACACTGAGTGGACTCGTCCTGAGAAGAATGCTTTGGTGGGTTCTTCGGCTGCTTTGGGAAAGCTGCACAAGCTGCTGGCTTAGAACAGTAGAGGGATGTATGATGTCATAGTTCTAGAAGCTCAAGTTCAGCATCGAGGTAGCAGAGGCCCGTGCTGCTTCTCAAGTCTGGAAGGAAGACTTGCCTTTTCCCAGCCTCTAGGATTTCTGGCAATTCTTGATGCTGCTTAGATGAACTGTGCCTCCTATCTCATCCCTGTCATCACGTGTCCACCTTCTTCCTCTGTCTCTCTCCGTGTGCCACCCTGAGCATATTTTGAGCATACAAAAACCTCAAAGTCTACCCCAATAGTGACACACTTCTTCCAACAAGGCCACACCTTTTCCAACAAGATCACACCTCCTAGTAGTGCTACTCCCTACTGGCCAAGCATTCAAATGAATCAATGGGGGCCATATTTGTTCAAACGACTACACCCACTTTTCTTACAAACACAATAGTTCAAAGTGGGAGATATGTTGTCCCAGATAGCTGTTTGCATCCAGTGGAGCTCAGAGCACACCAGAGAAACCAGAAATGAAAAGCAGGCAGATGGAGAGGGAAGAGGGCCTCTAACCTACCCATTGTTTTAAACCCTAGAGCAATATGACTTTCAAAGCTCTGATCTCAGCAGCACAAACACATCACACATCACACATCACACATCACACACAGACCACTTAACCTGCAGCCCATCAGCCCACCACCTGGTGCTGGCACCCACAGTGCAGCTGGCAGGCATAGTATGATAAACACACTATTTTCCAAGAATACACAAGAAACCTTTCCTATTGCAGAGCTCATACAAATGGAAGAGGCCGCTGAACAGCAGTGTCAGAATTCTGCCTAAGTATTATGCATTTTGCAAGGATATTATTTTTAAAAAGCTTTTCTACTGACAGGTTCTTCAAAGACAGCCAATTGTTCCTTTAAAAAGTTGCCATTTTCTAACACAGATAGGCAGCTTAGCTTACACTTGTTTATGAGGTACCTAAGTGCTCTTTCAGAATCTTTTATCTGCACAGGATTTTTTTTCAAACTCTCAGCCTTGCAGAGAAATCAAGTCCCAAGTTTGGACATTAGACAGAAGTCTCCTGAACACCAAGTTGTTATGTGGGAGCAAGATTCCATTTTTAAAGGGAGAACTTTCTCCATCTGACATTGTTGGAACTAACTCTCTGGATTTTATGGCTCCCTCGCCTATCGTAGTCCTGATCCAGGCAGGGACTGTAATGTTAGGAGCCCAGTAGATGTCATTCCATCTCGTTTTAGAGAACTCCTTCCCACTCATGGAGTCATGCTGTCCACCAGACCTTTTGGAGTTCTGATGAAGTTAGCAAAAATTCATAAGGACAATGCTCTTTCCTTGTAATTTATACTGTGCTTAAAAGGAGAGAAAGAGAAAGAGAGGGAGAGGACAGGGGGAGAGGGAAGGGGAGGGGAAGAGGGAGAGGGGGAGAGAGAGCTGTGTGTGACTTACCAGAACTCCACAAGGCTATCAACTGCAATGATTCACTTGGCACATAACAAAGGTCTCAGAGTTCCATACTAGGTAAAGACAGTATGAATAACATCCCTGTGTCTCACTGGACTCCAGGCCTAGCTAGCTACTGGGTACATTTTACTCTTCAGAGCAATTTCTTCTTTTGCAGTCAAATTCTCTATGAAACATTTGCCTTCTCTGCTCCCTTTCTGCTTTCCCAAGGACCTTCCCTCCCCTCTGTTCCTCTCCTTTACCTTCTGAAGGATCGATGTATCTTTTCAGCCCACTGCAGACAAAGTTTACGTAGCTATGGTCAATATTATCACTGTCTATCTCTTGGCCACTCTGTGAATGTAAGCACATATCAGTTGGCACTAGATTCCCAAGACTTCAGCCAAAATAGAGATGTTCCCTAAACTTAAAATTATCTAAGTAAAGAGGTTTTCTGCTACATAATGAATTAAAATGAAACTCAGAAAATAATATTCTTACTCATCTAGTGCTCAACTGACCACAGAACGGATAATGTTTCTTGAAGACTGAAAATATCACAGCGAAAATTTTTCTAGAGGTCAACTCACTGGTAGTTGTGATCAAGTTTTGAGTTGGAGTGTCTCACATTTGGTCATTTTTCATCCCAAGGAGAGAAAGCAATCTCAGGAGATGTTCAATATAGCATTGTATCCCCCTCCTCCAAGATGCTCAGGAGGAGCAAGCACACCCCCTAAGGCCAGATGATGCCCATTATGAATCCTGTCTCCTATGGGAGCACATCATACTTGTAAGAGCAATGATCATCCTTTCCCTCCCCCAAGAGCTTATGCCTTGTCACACTGATCTTTTACAAGGGTCACTGAGACTGGAGAACCAGAGCCAAATTCTAAGAGAAAAGAATCAATATCTGAACAGATAACTCCATAACTGAGACACCATTAATGTAGTTTAAACGAGTTTAAACTGTTTATGAAAAAAGAAGAGAAAACTACAGATTTATTCAAATCTAAATTACTTTATATATTATTCAGTAGCTAAAATTTTAATTCAGTGAAAGCTGCCCTTGAAATACTTAGGAATTATAGTTGCTTATGGAATAACATATGACATAAGCTAACAAAATAAAAACAAAGGTTAAAAACACAAGTCATTTCAAGTGAGTAGTATTTGTATAGAAAGAGAGGTGAGAGAAAGGCTGTCATCTTAGGTTCAGAGCTTAGAAACAGATCCCAAGATGAAAATGTGGTATGGCTCAGTAATAGAATGTTTGCTTAGCATTCACAAGGATTAAAGTTCTAGGTTCTCTATTACAAAAGATATGAAAAGAACGAATGAAAAGAGAAAAGGAGAGAAGAAAACATAGAGGGACAGAGGAAAGAAGGAAAAGAAAACAAAATTTTAAAACACATGGAAGAAAATAGGTCCAAGAGCGGGCATGACATCCCCACAGTTAAGAGAGATTGTCATCAACCCTAAGAGCCTGTGTAATTCTGAATTCACAGACGGATGATAGAAGAGATTTGATTCTCCACAAGTGGTTCGCTGAACTACCCCCCTTCATGCACACACACGCTGATAATAGTATCGTTAAAATTAAGCTTTTTAACTTTATGAAAATGTCAGAGATGCATACAATAAGTCTTACTTGTTCTCATTTTCTCCCTCAATTTAATTTCCCTGTCTATCTGCCTTTCCAATTTTATGGTTTGTTTTTTTTTTTAATTCCGCTAAGTCAAATTATCGCTGTCCCTATGTTCATGTGTATCATGCACGGACAACCTAATAATATCCATTGGTTAATCTTCTACTTATGTAAAGATGCCATGACAGAGGCAACTTTTATAATAGAAAGTTTAATTGAGGGGTTGGTTACAATTTATAAGGTTGGTCATCATGGCAGAAAGAAGACAGGCTAAGAGATTTATTATAGGCCCCAGGCAGAAAGACAGACAGACAGACAGACAGACAGACAGACAGCCTTGTCTGGCATAGGCTTTTGAAGATTCAAAGTCCACATCCAGTGACATACCTCATACATACACCAAGGTTACACCTTCTCAAACATACCCACGCCTCTCAATCCTTCCCAAACGGTTCCACTACCTGCTAATACCAACACTCCTCAAACTCTTCCACAAAACAGAAACAGAAGGAACACTACTTAACTCATCTATGAGGCCACAATCACCATGAGACCTAAAACACATAAAGACTCAACAAAGAAAGAGAACTTCAGATCAATTTCACTTATCAACATTCACACAAAAAGACTCAATAAAATTCTCACAAACCAAATCCAAGAACATATCAAAATGATCATTCACCATGATCAAGTAGGCTTCATTCCAGGGATGCAGGGATGGTTCAATATACAAAAATATGTCAACAAAATCCACTATATAAACAAACTGAAAGAAAAAAATACAGGATCACCTCATTAGATGCTGAAAAAGTCTTTGACAAAAATCCAACACCCCTTCATGTTAAAGGTATTTGAGAGATCAGGGATTCAAGGCCCATACCTAAACATAATAAAATGAATATACAACAAACCAATAGCCAATGTCAAGTTAATGGAGAGAAACTAAACACAATCCCACTAAAATCAGGGACAAGACAAGGCTGCCTACTCTCTCCCTATCTAGTCAATATAGTACTTGAAGTTCTGGCTAAAACATTGAGACAACAAAAAGAGATAAAGGGGGTACAAATTGGAAAAGAAGAAGTCACGATATCACTATTTGAGAATGATATAATAGTATATATGAGCAATCCCCAAAATTCTACTAGAGAACTCCTATAGCTGATAAACAAATTTATCAAAATAGATGGATATAAAATTAACTCAGAGAAATCAATAGCCTTCCTTTACACAAATGATAAATGGGCAGAGAAAGAAATTAAGGAAGCAACACCCTTCATAATAGCCACAAATAATATAAAGTATCTTGGCATAATTCTAACCAAGCAAGGTAAAGATCTGTATGAGCAGAACTTCAAGCCCCCAACAAAACAAATTGAAAAATATATCAGAAGATGGAACGATCTCCTATGCTCATGGATAGGTAGGATTAACATAGTGAAAATGGCCATCTTACCAAAAGCAATCTACAGACTCAATGTAATCCCCATAAAAATTCCATCAATTTTTTTACAGATCTTGAAAGAGCAATTCTCAACTTCTTATAGAAAAACAAAAAATTCCAGGGTAGTCAAAGCAATCCTAAACAGTAAAATCTTCTGGAGGGATCACCATTCCTTACCTCCAACTGTACTATAGAGCAATAGTGATAAAAACTGCATAGGATTGATAAATAAACAGACACAGTGATCAATGGAACCTAATCAAAAACCCAGAAATAAACCCACATACCTATGGACACTTGATTTTTGACAAAGAAGCCAAAACCATACCATGGAAAAAAATAGAAAGCATCTTCAACAAATGGTGCTAGACTAATTGCATGTAGAAGAAAGCAAATAGATCCATGTTTATCAACCTGCACAAAACTCAAGTCCAAGTGGATTGAGGATCTCAACATAAAGTAGCATATACTAAATCTCAAAGAAGAAAAAGTCAGAAATACCCTTGAACACATTGGTACAGGAGACAGTTTCCTGAACAGAACACCAATGGCTCAGGCTCTAAGATCAACAATTGATAAATGGGACCTCATGAAACTGAAAAGCTTCTATAAGGCAATAGGAAAAAATGACAACCTGCAGGTTGGGAAAAGATCTTCACTAACCCTACATCCAACAGAAGGCTAGTGTCCAAAATATATAAAGAACTCAAGAAATTAATAATAAACTTTAATAAACCAAATAACCCAATTTAAAAATGGGGTACAGAGTTAAATAAAGAATTCTCAACAAAGGAATCTCAAATAGCCAAGAAGCACTTAAAGAAATGGTCAACATCTTTAGTCATCAGGGAAATGCAATCAAAATGACCCTGAGATTCCACCGTATACCCATCAGAATGGCTAAGATCAAAAACTCAAGTGTTAGCACATGCTGGCAAGGATGTGGAGAAAGGAGACCACTCCTCCATTGATGGTGGGATGACAAGCTTATACAACCATTCTGGAAATCAATCTGGTGGTTTCTCAGAAAATTGGAAATAGTTCTACCTGAAAACCCAGCTATTCTTCTCCTGTGCATATATACCCAAAGATCCTCCACCAAATGTTCTTCTATGTTCATAGCAGCTTTATTCATAATTGCCAGAAACTGGAAACAACCCAGATATCCTTCAACTGAAGAATGGATACAGAAAATGTGGTTTATTTACACAATAGAATATTATTTGGCTATTAAAAAACCATTCAGCTATTAAAAACAAGGACATCATGATACAAGCAAATGGATGGAACTAGAAAATATCATGTAATCCAGACCTAAAAGTACATATATGTAATGTTCTCACTGAAATGAAGCTATATTAGCCATAAAGTACAGAATACCCATGATATAACCCACAGACCCCAGAAGTTATACCCAAACAAGGGTGCTTGAATCACACTTAGAGGGGGCAACAAAATAGTCTTAGAAGGCAGAGGAAGGAAGGGAAGTGGTTGGGAGGGTGGGGGGCTGTAAAATGGGAGCAGGACAAAATCAGATGTGCAGATAAACAAGAGAAAGACCCTGAATGGATGGAAATCTTCAGCTGCCAGGGGTGTGGGGGTTAGTGGGGGAAACTTTACAAGTTCAAGTCCTGAAATGAGGGAAGCTTCCAGGACTCAATGCAGGTGACCTTACCCAAGAAGCCTAACAGTGGGGACATGGAACCTGAAGAGGCCACCTCCTGCAGACAGGCAGGATCCCTAGGGGAGAGATAAGGACAGCAACCCACTCATAAAACTTTAGACCCAAAATTTGTCCCGTCTAAAAGAAATGCAGGGACAAAGATGGAGCAGACCGAAGGAATGGCCATCTAATAATGGGCCCAACTTGAAAACCATCCCTTGGACAAACACCAATCCCTGACATTAATGACAGTCTGTTAGGCTTGCAGGCAGCCTAGCATGACTGTCTTCTGATAGACTCTACGCAGCAGCTGACTGAAACAGTCAAACACTGGATAGAGGTCAGAAACTCTTCTGCAAGAGTTGGGACAAGGATTGGAACCCCACAGGAGGACCAACAGAGTCAACTAACCAGGGCCTCTGGGAGCTCTCAGAGCCTGGGCTACCAACTAAAGAGCATATACTGGCTGGACTGAGGCCCCCAGCACATTTGTAGCAGAAGTGCTGCTTAGTCTCCATGTGGGTCCCCCAACAACTGGAACAGAGGCTCTCTCTAAAGCTGTAGCCTGACTGTGGTATCTGTTTCCCACAACAGGACTGGGCCGCCATGTCTGGCCTCAGTGAAAAAGGATGTGTCAGCTGTGGTAGAGACTTGATGCACCAGGGTCATGGGATCCCCAGAGTGTTACACCCTCTCAGAGGAGAAGAAAAGATGGAGGGAGAGTCTCTGCGAGGGGAGACCAGGAGGTGGGATAGAATTTGATGTAAATAAATACATACAAATTTTAAAGGGCGGCAGGGGGAAGAATTCAAATGTGTGAACCTATGGGACCCATTCACATTCAAACCACATCATCCACCAAAAACAAAACAACAAAACAAAACAGAAACAAAAACAAGACTATCCTTCCGTCAGGAACCCTCAAGTTCTATCAGGTCCTCAATTAGAAGTGGGCATGCAGAGCCCCTCCCTGTCCATGATGAAACTGTTGACTCTCTTGTCATTTGACTTTGAAGGCATTGTGTGGCCAAGCACAACTGCTAGCTATGATATCGTGTGTACAATTGCTATGCCATGTCCAGAGGCTGGCCCTTCCCAGCACTCCTTTCCCTCTTTCTCTTCCATTCTTCCTTCTCCTTCTTATTGATGCTCCTTGAGGTTCTCTGATAAGTCTTGCTATAGATATTCCTTCTATGGCTGAGCACACACAGCCTCCTACTCTCACCCTTTGAACAGTTATGAATCTCTGTATTAACCACTACCCTCTGCAATTCTCTGACCAAGGTTGAACACAGCACAAATCTATAGAAATAAACATAAATATGTAGAAGGAGGTTTGACAACGTGAACATTTAACAAAACATTCCTCTGAGATGGAAGGTAACATCTGAAAAAAAAATAGATTAAAAGCATCAGGATAGAAGCTGTAAGACATTCAGGGAGGAAATATACACAGCAGGTAATGATAATATATGGGTTTGGGATTGCAGAGAGGAGCCTGGGCTGCAGACCTAAGGATGTGAGGCCGTAGTTGGCACTTAAAGCTGGACACTAGATGAGATTGCTTTTAAAAGCACATCAAATTAGCATCAAGGGAACATACAGATTTAAGAGCTAATTTGACAAAGACACTGAAATGGGAGTTAATTGTGTTCTAATTAATCTACCCTACTAACGACAATGTTTTTCATCTGGTGTTTGGGATTTGTTGTTGTTGCTGCCGCTCCTGTTGTTGTCTCATATTGTGTTGTGGTGATGGTGGTGGACTGATTATCCTGCACTTGTATTTGTTCCCCGGCTCTTAAGAGGTGATGACTGGTGCACAGCATGGAGGATGAATAGGTCAAAATAAGCCAGCTCCTGGGTTTTTTTATAGAGGGGTAATGGTCCAAAGATCCTTCAGAACCACAACCCAAAGTCTAACTAGCAAAACTGTCCCAGAAATCTGATGGTAGACCTCAAGAGCAAGAGGAGCAAGGGTCAGAAAGGTAAGGACTCAGAGCAAGTGTCCAAGTAGGTGGAGCAGCACACAAGCCAAAGAACTAAACCACTTTAACTCCAAGATGTTACAGGAAAGTGAAACTGTAGCTCAGCATCACTATGCATGCATGGACACATATGTATAGGCAGATAGACAGCACATTTCATGATATGAATATCTATGCATATACATTCATGTCCTCCCATTGCAGAAGCAAGTGTAAATGGGACAATTGCTGCGTAATAGTTTAGTAGTTTCTCATAAATTTAGGAATATATACTCATGTGACCTAGTAATTATGTTTCTAGATGAATTATACATCCATACAGAGATTTTCCAAATGTGTCCATAGTGACTTTATTCATAATTGCCAATATTTTTGATAATAAGTCATTGACATCTCAGATCTCAACTCATTATTTTCTCTAAATAGGAAATTACTAATTTGTTACCCTTACAATTTCAATTTACTAGAAAAAAATCAGCCATCTCCAATTTCTTGAATAAAAACAGTCTTTGAAAACAAGAGCAATGCCGTATTTACTTTTATAGCCTTAATATCTAACTCCATTCATACAGCAAATGCTGAATAAGTTTTTCTTGGTCATGATATAATTTAACACAATTTTACACACATCAAAGGCTATAATATTACCTTACGTCTGGATAATAGTATAATTTGTAACAGACAATTGTCACATTGTCTTTGTAGCACCACTAAAGGAAGCTCTCCGCAGGCTCAAACCCCTCATCAATTGAAACTGGCCCGGTTAGCAACTCTCAAAGAGGCATAGGGAGAGATGAGCAACTTCTCTCTCCTTGCTTTCCATCAGATAGCTAAACAGTACAGGCTGAGAATAGAATAAGAATTATATTTCACTTTAAATGCACATTATTACTACTATTCTCAAATACATTTCTAAATTGAAAGGAAACTAAATTGAAGCGAAACTAGAAATGTAGCAGTCCAATTATCATCCAAACATAGCATTTCTTAAACTTTGTTATCTATCGGTCCTTAAATCACGCATAGCAGTTTGCCTATGTGAGACAGAGGAGGAGAGCAAATGGTGGTGGTTACTTTTTCTTTTTCTTTTTTTTCATGATCCTTAAAATTTATAAAATATTACAAAAATAAAAATGAGTTTTATAAAAGTTGTTTGATATAAAACAATCAATTTAACAGTGTTATGTAGATGCTTGTCTACAGCAATACCGCAAATACATACATTTTTCTCAGTATAAATTTCAAATAACTCTAAACATATTAACTGTATATTTCAAAATAATACATCACTATTAGTATCTTCTTAAATGAACATAAATATGTAAAGTCTTTTTGTTTGTTTGTTTGTTTTATATTTAGTAGAGTTTAAAATCTTGTCTCTTTCTGTGGTACAAGCCCAAAATAAGAACAATTTTTAGACATTGGATTTCATTGTAATAAGGCTGTACTTCAATGACCCTCACATCACCAAAGGATTTTACCTCCATTGTAGCTAAGCTGAGAGTTGACAGTTCTGCTGCGCCAAGGAATGAATTGTAGGCTCGATTTTTGGATACGGACTTCCTGCTATGGCCAAAGCTATTTGATTTGAGTGTGTGACTTTATTCTCAGCCTACAGAGAACAGGTTACATTCATTTAAGAAATGGTGTGTGTGTATTAAGATGGTCTATCCGTAAAGTCATTCACCAACTGTTTCAATGAACAGTGGTTCTGCTTGGAGGGTGGCAAAGAAGAGTGAGAAGGATCAAGGTGGTGCTCTCTAAGCAGACAGCTTATTGTGAGTCCAGTGCTGACAGCTGGACACAGTGCAACCGTCTCCCTTATAACCTGTGTAGATTTGTCAAGCTATGTTTTATCATCTATTGGACTGTGCACTGGGAATGGAGACCGATAAGAGACTGAAAACATTTTCCCTTTTAGAGTGCTATCTCTCTGGCTTGCCTCTTTGTGTTCTGTCAAAAGTGGTTTGGAACAAAGGACCTAAATAGGAGGGAGACTTATGGAAAGAAGAAGGAGTTTGACAAGAGTCAGAGGGAGATAAGAGATGGTAATGGAGGAACAGACGTGACCAAAATACATTATATACAGGTATGAAATTTTTTAATAATAATTTCCCTGATATCTGAGGAAGTTGAGTGCTTGTTCAAATATTTGTTAGCCTTTAAGAATCTTACTAGGAAGCCAGGCATGGTGGTACATGCCTTTAATCCCAGCACTTGGGAGGCAGAGGCAGGTGGATTTCTGAGTTCAAGGCCAGCATGGGTGGCTTACAGATTCAGAGGTTCAGTCCATTGTCATCATGGTGGGAACCATGGTAGTGTCCAGGAGGGCATGACACTGGCGGAGCTGAGAGTTCTACATCTTCATCCAGAAGAAGTCAGGAGCAGACTGTCTCCAGGAACTAGGAGGAGGGTCTCAAAGCCTACCCTCAAGAGACACATTTCCTTCAACAAGCCCACACCTACTCCAATAAGGCCACACCTCCTAACAGTGCCACACCCTGGGCCAAGCATATTCTAACCACCACAGGTAACAAATTATTCCTAAATGTGCCAGTTTGACCCAGACCTTGAAAAATGAAATGCCTGATCTTTTACTACACTCAAATGTGGCCTAAAGTTAGAATAGGGATAAAAAATAAAGTGGTCTCTAGTTAAAAATATCAATCATAATACATTGATATATTGATTAGTTGATAGGCTACTATGACTGATTGGTTAATAGATTGATCTGCTTTTTTGTGACATTTACAAGGACTGCCTTAAAAGAATAAAATATCTGTTTCACCAAGGTTGATTTAATACTGTTTTGTTTCTGTCCATGCTTTATATAACTATTACTCAATAGATGTAACTCACCTTCTGGGTGTTCAATCAACATACTTGGACCCACACTAATGTTATCAGAGGGAGTAAAGGGAATAATGCTTTGGCCTTTGCCCTGCATGCTCAACTCAGTCCCAGGGGACTATGAGGAATCTCTTAAAATGTCTTCCAGTCCTGGCGGGTCACTTGTTGCTTGTTCAGGAAGTCCTTGGAGATTTCACCAGGTGAACACTGGCTAGTGTGCATTTTCACAGCAGTAACGCCGAGAAAAATATCCTCAGAGTTTCCTAATGAAGCTGTGGGCTAGCAAGGCCTTTGGCTCACTCTCTACAGATAAAATAACTAGTAAAAGAAAAGCAAAGAGAGTTAGAAGCACCGCTAAGCACCACTGACACCTTAGAACCTGACCCTTAACTGGCCTTGACATTAAAAAAATAATAAGCTAGTAATTTTGGCCACCTTCATGGTCTTGAACACCCTATAGGAAACCGTAACTAAAGACTGAAATTATTAGTACGTCTCTTGAATAACTTAAGGAACCATACTCTTCTGATAGTATATATATAAACCCATATCAGATGTTATTCAGGCAACATCGCCCATTGGTGATTCTTGTTCCTTAGAAAATGCTGTCCAGATATAGGGTACCGGGGACCATTGGCTCAATTCAACATTGTATTGCCTACCTGCAGCCAACAGAGACAGAGACACTATTGTTTTAAGCTGAAAATCAAATATTAATTAAATCCTCTTTCTTTCTTCCTTTCTTTCTAGCCCCCATCTTGAAAGGACCTCACACTGTGGTTTTAGCCATTCCAACAACTATCAAAGTATCTTAAAGTAGAACCAACATTTATCTTTCGAGTTCAGGCTTAGAGGCCAGAAGAAAAAAAATGAAAATAAGTCCAATAGATTGATGCTCTGTGAGCCTATCAAGAGATTTGAAAGTGTTTTAATTTGAATGTTTTTAAAGGTGTTCTGTTCTGACTTTTTCTGGTTGCCTTCCTGGGGCTTGTGATGCTGATAACTCTTGCCTTTCGTTATATCTCCCTCAGACCTCTATCTAGGCATTAGTCAAGGGCTTCCTTCCCCCCTATATCTTACTGTCATATTAGTGAAATCACTGATGCACATTGAGGTTCCCTTAGACAGCACCACTAAAAGAGTCCTATGACTGCCAAACCCAATGACCCTATTTATCTCAAAGAAATCAAATAGATCAATATTCCCAATCCCTCAGCAGAAGTTTGGTTACCTCTTTTGATGGAAAGAGAATGGTGAAAACGGAAATAGGACACAGAAGCTGGTCAGGCAAGCAAACAGAAGGGACTATCAAAAGCAACAGGTAGAACAACGTTTTCCTTTATTGTTTGACCAGGAATGGCATAAGAGAGCTCCGGTTTCTTAGCCCCCTTCAGTTTTCCTCTAGTGTTTTTGTTACTCTACCTCTGCACTATAACTTAAGATCATGTATAGAGATGCTTCCAGTAGTATTATTCTTCTTAGAATGACCAGTCACTCAGAGACATTTGTGCATCTATGTGACCGTCAGTATTGTGTTCTCTTTAACAATAAAATAACAACAGATTTTAGTGATAATGTAGAAAAAGAAGAACCCTATGAACTCCTGGTGGGATGATAAATCGATGTGGCCATAGTAGAGATCTACATGGAGGTTCCTTGAAAAATAGAGTTACTACCTGATCCATCCTTCCTGCTCTTAGGACTTCTAAGCTAACACACTACAGAGATTTTTGTGCAACCGTTCTCCTTGCTGTACTCTTCACAGTAGCAAAGATGTGCAATCTGCCTAGAGTTCTAGGACCATCAACTGAGGGATGGATAAAGAAAATGGAATTTTACCCAGCTGTTTAAAAAAAGAATGAAATGGTGATATTTTCATGAAAATAGATGGAACAGGGGATCATTATATGAAGGGAAATAAACAAAGTTAAGACAGGCAAATGGCATGCTTTCTCTCAAATGCTAGATTTAGATTTAAATTTATACATAGAGTTAAATTTCAATTGTATCACAAAAACGTGAGGAAGACTATGAGGGGGAAGAAGAGTCCCCAAGAGAAGGGGGAGGGGAGAAACAGAGTAATGGAAATGTATGTGATGTGAACACACAGGCTATCGGGAAGGAAGAGCAGTAGGTAGAACGTGCAGGAAGGCAGTAAAGAGAAAATGTTTAAAACAAATAAGCAATAGTAACAAGGAAAGTCTTTGTGGGTGTCAAGCATATGAAATAGTATATGCCAAGGTGACTTCTGATATAAAATAGTGTGGGAATGTAAGAAAAAAGAGAAGGTATGGAATACCAGCAGGTAAACGCATTTAATTGTTCTCATGGCAGCTAATGAGTGCTCCCCGGTTATAGTGAGTGCTCCTCAGTAATAATGAATGCTCCCAAGTTATAATGAGTGCTCCCAAATCATGAGTGCTCCCTAGTTATAATGAGTACTCCTCAGTTACAGTTGTCTGACAAAAAGCAATGAAAATTCAAAAGTTCTAAAGAGTATTTTAAGATCATTCCCAGGCTTCAAAGATTAGAGGCCATTGTCAAAATGCAGTGCAGGGCGGGGCTGCGACTTCCCAGAGCTTGCTGCCTGCTTATCCTTTCATTACTCATCTTGTTTATCAGGGTTGCTGCTCAGCCTTTAGGACCATGGCTGTTCAGAAACACACACATACACACACATACACACATACACACACACACATACACACACACATACACACACACACATACACACACACACATATACACACACATACACACACACATATACACACACACGCATACACACACACACATACACACACACATACACACACACATACACACACACATA